>VZRH01000785.1:800860-852859 GCA_013397555.1 Urocynchramus pylzowi | reverse complement strand
TTTTTTTTTTTTTTTTTTTTTTTCCCAAGATAGCTGACAGAGCCCCAGAAGAATATGTCTGCCTCATCTAATAACTTTTGGCTGGTGTGGTAGTTTGTACAAAGCTGAAAATAAATACGATTCAGCTTCCTCTGAATATAGATAAATGTCAGCTCCAATTCTTGTTTATTTATGAAACCTCTCTTAAAAATAATTATGGAAACCTTTTCAAATGTGCTGCTTCTCTCTGTTTCTAAGCTTTTAGAGTGGTAGCTAAGTTTATAGGGATTAGAATCAAAATACATGCTTTATTTTCTAAAGTGTCTAGCTGATGCACACAAGAAAGTGTATTTTCATTTTCTTGATGACAGGTGTAACATATCTTCATACATATGGCAAACTAAACACTATTACTTTAAAATGTAGCTCACTTTAATTGTGAAAAAGCTCTATTAATTCTTCCCATTACCTCTACACACAAGTTGCCACCATAGGTGTCAATTAGTAACTTATATTGTTTCTCTTTTTTTTTTTTTTTTTGAAATTTCAATCATTTTTTAACTCATTAAACCTTAGAGAACAGTGGGGATTAAGCCTTTCCTGGGTCATACTCTTGGAACACACTCTTCTAGCTGGACTAGAACTCTCATTTTAGTCCAAGCTCCATGTCATCTGAAATTTCTTTTCAGAAAATGGATACCAAAAATGAACATACAGAACTTGGTCTCTTCAGTACAGTGCAAAGTGGCAAAAAACCCCTCTTTTCCCTTGAAGAACTTGCTTTGTATCTCTACCCTACAATACTGTTGGTATTCAATATTATTGAACTGAAAATTCATTCTGTTTAAATAGTTGTCCCCTTTCTTTTCTTTTAGGCTAGTCCACAGAGAAGTCTCTGATTTGCTTGCATTTTATATTTGTACCTTTCATCATAGCACCTAATTTAATTTTATCTTGTGTTCTCTATATCCTGGCTCTACAACCTCTCTAGTCCTTCCACAGGGCTTTCTTTGAAGGCCAACATCTCACACTAAACCCACTGACGCAAACCAATCAAATATTCTCCTCTTCTCCTGTGCCCTGTGGCTACATTGTCAAGGCACTGGTGAAATTCAGCCCTGTTCTGGGAAGCAGCATGTGTCTAACCCCTCAAAGAAACATTATAATACAGTAGAGAAGATGATGAGAAGCAGTACCTTGGAATGAGATGGTTGTAGAAGACACGCTTGCAGTCAGCAAGATACATGCATACACTAGGTTAAGTCACTAGGTTTGGCCGCTACCTCATGGTGAGGAAATTATTGCATCTGGTTACAGCCTAAGATTTAAATTGCCTGTAAAAAATATGGAGAAAATTGGCACAATTGTTTCACCTCACATTTGAAGAACCCCTCTCACTTCTGCCCAGTGTTTTAAGTTCAGTGGTATTGGGACTACCTAAAAATAGGCCTTGCACAAGTCACGCGCAGGAAGATCACAAAAGATTCCTGGAAGAGGACATGGAAAATTCCTACCCACAGGACACATGCAAAAAACTTACATTAGCAATCAAGTCTATGAATGAATTCAATTCAAATGCTTCTGAGTGGAGGAATCCTTCAAGCCCACATGTATAAAGCTTTGAAGTAAAACCTACAAATAAAAGTTACATCAACCAAATAGCTAACAGCTCTATGGTGTCTCCAATAAGCATGAACTCATACTATTTTTTTTTTTTTTCCCAGATGGTGTAGTTCTTAGTCTTTGCTAGAAGCAAAAAGAAATTTTCCACCAGCTGGTCAAAGCAGGAGAAAAGTCAAGATGGATAAATTTGACTTTCTACACAAGTAGGCTCAAATCAATTCTTACCTTCCCCATCAACAGTTTTCACAAGTGTTTGAAGGAGGTGAGGGAATGTAGGCCATGAAACCAATAAGAGGGAGGAAATGGTTTCACAACTTGCAAACTTTAGAGAACTTAAACTACTAAGCAGTTCTCATTTTCAGATTGATAAATTTAGCTTACAGTTGGTAAATTTAAATTAAAAAGAAATAAAAAAAGGCTAGCTTTGTTGAAGGGAAGAAGATGGGTTTTGCTGCCTTAGATGTTTAAAGTTTCTTAGAACAAGCAGGCATTAAACTCATCAGAACAGTACCCAGCCCTGGTCTTCTTCTCAAGAATGGACCAGAACGAAACACCGACACACCACAGTGACTTCAGCTTTCTCCTGGATGCAACAATGCCTGACAATACCCTGCAGCAGAAGGCAGCTCTGCAGTGAACATTTTTAAGTGAATCTAGTTTTGATCAGTACTCTTTTTTAGTTTCAAAACCCCTTCCTCGCAAGCCATTACCCTTTCTTTTCTGCCTGGCTACATGCCCCAGCATCTACCTGTCTCTCAATCCTTCTCTCCACCCTCCCTCAAAAAAGAAAATAATTTTTCCCTCTGTATTATTATGTCAGCGTCTTGGTATTGGAATTACAATCTGTTACTTTATGTGCTGGGCAAACAAATATTTGTCCAGACTTGCTCAGGAGAGCCAGTCCACAGAAAGTTGGTACAGCTTGAAAGTTCTGCCAGCAACTGAACTTCAGGCTGTAACTATGTCAGACTTATTGCTCAGGCCCCTCTCCAACTCAGCAAAAGGACACAAGTATCCCATTTGAAAACTGTCTCCCTGAAAACTGAGAAACATGGATTGCAGTGAGGCAGAATAAAGCATAGCATAGCAATGGAAGAAAACAGTGAAATGTCTGGAGAAGTAGAAAGTTCTCAGCCACACAAAAGTCCCTCTGGAATCTGGGCAAGCTTATGAGAAGATATAAGAAGCCTGTTAGTTTGCCTACTCTTTCTGCAACTTAGTGAATTTAAAGGGCAAGGCTAGTTTAGATCACTAGAGCAAGTGTCCTGATGGAGTCTGATGCTTTTGGGAAGCTTCCTGGGCAGAGAGTTCCACCTGAAGAGACCGATAGGAAAGGTTAAAAGTGAGCCAGCTGGCCTTGACCTCTCCCTCAGCCACATAACAACAGAAATTTTCTTTCTTTCCATCTTTAAGAGAAATTTTCTTTCTTTCCATCTTTAAGAGAACCTGTTCTATGACTCAAGCCTTTCAAGTGTACCAAAGTGGCAGAAGACTCTATCTGCAAGAGAAAGAAGAGAGAAAGAGAGGAAGAGGGGAAGAAGGTAGTCTGGGACAGCAAAACTACTATTCTTCTGTGGTTTTGCACTGGCAGAATGTAACACTGATGTGCGTGCACCCTACCACAGCTGAACCAGTCACACTCATCTACAGCTGTCTTGATGCTGGTGGATTAGTATCTGTTGGCACTGGTTAGATCATTGCCTCCCTTGTGCCAATTAAGATCACTGTGATATTAATTTATGCAAAGATGAACCCAGCTTTCCTGTACTTACAGCTCTGCATTAACACCTGCTGTGTCTTTATGAACGGGGGCTGTGCAGGGCAGAGATTAATTTAACAGTGTCCAGCACAGTAAAGCCCTTATTCCTAGCCATTATCACCACTAAATATCAGAAAAATAGATTATACTTTCTTTCCTTCACAGACTTATTACCTACTGCCTTAGGCAAAAGAGAGGCTGGTCTCTCTGTTCAGCTGTAACAGAAGACCTCACTGATTTTATTTTAACAGCCTGCAGCCTGAAGAAATCTCTTGCAGGGAACTTTGATCCCACTAAATTTAGAGGACTATCAGAGGACTCTCTTCTCATGCAAAAGACAGCGAAGTCAGCTGTAAATTGCAATATTAAGGAGGCAGCAGGTCTATTCCTTTCCTTCTTCTCAAGAAAAGTACTGATTCTTCTCAGAGCAATCAGCCTCTGGAAATGGTTATTTTCTACCTGGGCTGATGTAAGAGAAAGTGTTTTCTTGAGGAAAAATAAAAAATAATCCACTGCAACAATATGCACACTGCAAGACTCTTTCAGATCTTTCCACTCCCTGAGATTTCTTTCAAGGATACTCCAGCTAATTGAGATTAAAATCAGCTTGACTGTTCATAATGCAAGAAGTCAAACAGAACACACCCTCCAACTTTCATCTGTGTACAAGTATATTGTTCATTACACCAGACCCCTTCTAGACAAGGCACAGCCTGTCCTTGTAGCACACAAAATGTACGGATGCTCTTTAACACAGCCCTCAACAAGAAGCCTTACAGAAAGTAGAAGGAGGAATTCCCTGTATTCAGATGTAATCAGTCATCTTCCTGTAAGACTGTTTCAATATTGCCAAAACCCAAACACTCAAGTTAGACCACTGGAGTTCTAAATCAGACTTTCACATTCCTATTTTCCTTTTAGCTTTTGGGTGCTGGAGAATGGGAGAAACAATTGTCTCTACTTCACCTGTGGACTGGAATATAAATTTCTCAAAAGTGGAACAGATTGTCAGATTATGAAAACAGTTTTGAGACCTGAGGCTTCATTCAAATCAGCACAAAAATCCAAAGAACTGACAATATTGCTGCTTCACATGCCTAATGGAGCTTGACAATACCTATGTTAGCATTCAGCAGAGTCACTGGTAACTTCCTCAAGTACACATTCAAGAGGTGTGCAAAGGCTTACTCTTCTATGTCCAAGACAGATGTAATTTTTTTGGGTGGGTTTTTCTTTGGTTTTAAGTTGTTTCAGAAGCAGAAGAGATAAATAAATAGAAAACTGTGGATGTCTCAAGTGCTGCTGCTGTAAGTGCATCGCATTTCACCCTCTGGTTGAGGAGAGAACAGAGCTTAGTGGTTTTCTAAATTCCCTCGCTCCCTTTCTGTTTCTTATATTAGATAAAGCCTATTTCTTCATATATATCCCCTTAGCATATCACTGAAATATATGTTAGTCTTAGGTGAGCTGGGAGAGCACTGGTCAGCACAACTTCCTACATGCATTCATATGACTGGAAGGCCTTCCATTCCAGCCCAGTTTCTCCTAGAGCAAGCTGTTGGGTGCTGCAGCACACTCGCACTGGTTTTCAGCCATGGCTTGCCTACAGCCTGCCGTAGGACATTGGATAGCCTCTCTTTTCCGGAGTGAGCTCTTTGGAGATTTACCAGGCTCAAGACCTCATTGCACAACCAACATAGGATGGAGAAACTGGATTTCAATACAGAAACAATAGAACTATAATTTAACAACTTTATATCGCTGTTAATCACTTAACTTTTTTGGTGCAATCATAAAATTCTGAATACATAAATACTTGTTATATTAAAGGTTAATCAGAGATATATCAATAATTGGAACTGATTGAAAATACATTCTCTGCATCCCTACTTCCAATAGTAATATAAGGATTAAAAGCAGGAAAAAATTTAGAGACTTTCTGTAGCTGTTTGTCCTCGGTTTTGGCTCATAGTTCTCCATATCACTTCTACAGATTCCTTGAAGTGACTTGTAAATACCATTACAAATACAAGTGTACTTCAGTTCTAATTCCTATAAAAACTTCCCAAATTTCCACATCCTAAAAGTTAAGAGTTACATCCATTACCTGGGTCTCTACCCATAATTTTGTCTATCTTTAAATTCTTCATGGCAAGAATTCCCCGTTACCTAGGTCATTTACAGAAGGGTAAACACTAAGGGAACATCTATTTATTCTCTTGGCAAAGCCACAGATGAGTTTAAGGGTTTCACCAGAGACAGTGTGATACACTCCAAGGTGAAATCAAGACACCTGGGTTCAGTTCCCTGCTCTGGTATTGACTGGCTAAGATGGGGCATGCCATAACTCATCTATGTGCTCCTGCTTTCCCCCATTTCTAAGACTACTCAATTTATTCATATTCATTTTGTGCAGTGCTTTCAAAGCTGTAGAGGTAAAAAATACTCTAGAAACCACACGGAAAAAAAAATCAGGTCCTTCTATCATTTTAGTGAAAGTCACAGTCAAAGATCCTTTGAATCCTGAGAAAAAAGATTTTCTTATTTTTGGCTTAAATTTACTTCTGCTGTCTTCATGACAATGAAGAGTCACTAAAGGTAAGTATTCAGCATGTGCCTCACCTTTTTGGCACATCCAGACCTTTGTTTGTAAAGATTGGCCAGTAAAAAGTACAGATAAATGTATCTATAAAATTAGTTTTTGTTTGTTTTGGTTTTTTATTTTTTTTCTGTGTTAGAAAGCTACCTTTATGTGGAGAGCATTTTCTTTTCTCCTTAAAGAGTTTTTCCACTTATTTCCCAAAATTACAGCATATCTTTCTGGTGAACTTCTTGTTTGTTATGCAAGTGCACACAGTGTTTAAGAAGGCCTCAGCTCAGTCTGGGTAATCAAGGAAGGGAAGAAACATGAAATAAAGCAATAAATTGCCTTAAGGAACAATTAACTCTCCCCACTGGTCCTCTCCCTCATCACAATCAAAGAGAAAATTACTGCTTCATTCAAGGTATTAAAAAACAGGATCTGCAATTATTTGACTGAATTCAATATGGATATAAGACTACTTTGCTTCCCGCAGAAAAGCATTTTTCATTTTACTTACTTTAAACTGGAAAAATCTTGAAAGAGCATATCATGATTAATCACACACACTGTCTAGAAATCCTTTCAGCAGTTTTGCTGTGTATTCACTAAGTAAGACTTGGGATCCAGTCCAGTTGCTTTGTGGCTCTCTGAATTACTTAGCAATTCCTCCTCAGACACTGCCTCATTGCTGTACTGAGGAGAAGACGAAGCGGCCCCGGAAGGCACATGGCATTGCCAGCGTGCCTTGTCCTCGAGGGGAGCACGTGTCACATTGCACATCCCTGCTCACTCAGACCTGCAGCACAGAGGAAACAGCTGGCAAAGATTATCTCTGTACATTTCTGACTGTTCTGACTTTGGCCCCATTTCAGCCCCACACCACAGCAGATGTAGGCCCAAACCCATGGAAGTCAGTGTCCACAGAGAGCAGTGGACTAAGCTTAAATAACAATAGTATCTTTTGGAAGACTAGGGAAAAACTAAAGCAAACCAAACCAAACAACAAACCCAAAACAAAACAGAAGCCCCCACCAAAACCAAACCCAACACACATAAACAAAGGCTCTTGGTTTTAGTTACAGCCTCAGTCCCAACACTTCTAGTGATAGAGGCATTTGCTTAATTTACAAGCAGGATCAGACCTCTAATTGATGAAATAGACTGTGGTCCAGGTTTATGAACCTCAGTTGTGGACTGAGACATGGCCATGCTTCCATGGCCTTTGCTTATATAAAACACCAAACTTGTGGGTGTTGTGCCACCAAGAACAGCCTGTGCATGAGACAATGTAAACTGCTGGGGTAATGAGTTTTTCTCCCTTCAGCACCATTTGAACAGCTTCACCATGCCATCCTCAAGGGGAGAGAAGCAAGTCTTGCTCTCTGTTTCACCTCTTCTATTTATTTCTTGTGATATCTTCTATTGCAAGAGTTCTTTATGTTCGTGGCAGTAAAATGAGGCATTGCCTATATGGCTGAAAGCTTTAATCTGCCAATACCTTTGTGAATTACAGAAAATGATGGTATTCTGCTTTTAATGTTGTTGAAAGCAGAACATGCTGTAAAGGTAGAACAAGGTAATCACAAACTGCACAAGCCAGGGAAAATTTTCAACTCTTTGGAGACCAAAATAGGTAACCTTACAAAAGGAATCAAGCAAATAGAGATCTGATGATAGGTTCTCTCTTTCACATGAAATAGAGTACAAGCCTACAAACATTTTTTTGCTATAGGACAATACAGAACATATTGTCATTTTGCTTTTAGAATGAAAAAGCTAAAGATTTGGATTCCTGAAACTAGCCAAAGAATTCAATCAATCCATCTAGGGTTCATGAACAATAGTAAGAAAATATCTCTCTTAAAGTGGGGAGCTGAGACTTGCTGAATTCTGAGACAAACGACAGAGTGGCAACCCTGATTCAATCACAGATTCATCCATTCAAATTCTAAAGCCTAAAACCTGCAATATTTTTCAGCAGCTATAAGGTGAGCTGTCAGTTGACAGTCATCAAGCAACTAGCAATATGCAGACACATGACAGGTCTGTATTATGCTTCACTCTATGCTAAGGCGTCACTAACATGATCTGGTACTTATACAAATAGAAAAACAACATGTAAGAGGAGGAGTTGAAACAGGGTGTGCTCCTATTTTCTACTATCTTTCATCTTAGAATTCTTTTTTTTCCTTCTGGCCATCTGGACACAATGAATAAAACTGAGCAGAAATACGAGCATTAATGACAGAAGAAATGTTGGTGATGCCAGTTAGTCTAAGCCCATTTAAAAGTGTCTCTAGCTCTTTACAAGCTGTTAAAATGCTATCTTTTTTACCACCAGGAGTGAGTCAAAGAAGTAAACTGCTTCACCAGTACTCAGTACATACATCATTCATTAGAAACGTAACAGCAAAAACTGCCACTCTTTCATAGAAAGGAATACTGCATTAGGAAATCTACTCAAAACGCATGAATCCTTTCCACTAGTATCTGTCAATCTGTCTAAGATGTATACATCAGAGGCCATTCAGTACATTTATCCAGGAACAAATCTCAGGAACACAAGCCTTTTCAAAAAGCACATATGGATATCTATGATGGAAGTAGGCCAGTGAACCAGACAGCCTTCTTCTGCCACCTTTCAAAATGAACTATTGGGACTCTGTTGACAATGAATCTCTGTACTCATTCAGAACAGTATCCTTATTTCTATTTTGCTTTGGAAAAGACAATTCTCTCCAATTTTGGTTTCATTTCAAATTCAAAGTCTCTCTTGAAGCAGAACCTCAACCCTTCAGACATTTCTGACAGCAAGCACTATAGAACAGCATTTGCACACTGCAGTTTCATTTTTCCTGTGGCTGCCGTCTTTATGCTACTGAGTGCCTGCAGTCCTTTTCTTCTCTGACTACTGAAAGTTTTAAACCACGTGTTTAAATGACTTGCTGAAATAAGGCCAGAGAGAATGAGTAATTATGATTCTCTTCTTCCCTCCCTCCCATTTTGCCACTGTACTATTAACATGTAATTAGGGCTCTAATTCTTAGTTAGGTGTTTAAAAAACCCTGAAGCAAAGGGTTTTAAATTATTAATGAGCCATTTTTTAAAAGGCAAACTGAAATAAGTGTACCCTCCTCTTCATATATTTAATGACCATAATGGTTTAACACATTATTCTTCAATTACTAAGGACAGGCTTGCAGAGAAAGGCAGTATTTTCTCTAATTAGAGGTACTAAATTTCCCTTATAGCCATGGTGGTCCACAGCTATGAAAACTGCCTTCGCTAAGTGCCAGTCTTAAACTACACACAGGAGGACATTTTTCAAATGCAGGAATGTATCATTATGCTTCTACTTGTGCTTTTCCACTGTTGGTGCCAGACTTGCTTCTTGTTACAAAGGTCTTCATATTAAATACTTATTGATTAAGGCACTTATTAAATATAAATCTGATAGAGACACAGATCAATTTGAAAAAAAAAAAAAGCATGCAATCATGAGAGGCTGTTGCTTGTTTGATATCCTGTAAAGATTTTGGCAGCTAAATCCTCTTTAGAGTCTAGTGGCAACAGAGAATTTAATCATCAAGAGAAGGCCTGCAAAGTCAACTGAGTCTGCCTTAGCAGGACTTAGGACCCACTAAAGACAATGATCCATGAAGTGCAAAACACCTGAGAGCACAGCTGTTGTGGGCTGCATGACTTCATATGCTCAGAAGGTTTTCTCTTTGTTTCAAGCACATCACTATTCTTTCTCTCAATCCATCCAAACCTATGCAAGGCTTCTTGCAAAGTCCTATCAGCAGATACTAATTCTCATTAACAGGGCATGCAGGACTTTTAATAAAATGCAGAATTAGCACCTTTTTGTATGTTTTGAGGCCAAGACTGGAACGTGGCTGAATCCACACTCAGAGCTTGTTTTGCACCCTGACACCATACTCAAAAATAGAGACAAAACAAAATCTTTGCTTTTCCAGCATCTCTTCAGATTTGTGCTTAAGACAACGCCCAGGGTACCAAACATCTGAGTGTGTCAAAATATCAGCTTTCAGTTGAGAAGTGAGATGTTAGTAGCAAGTAAAGGTAAACTTTGAAGCCTGCCTTTGCCTGAATTGATGGAACAGTCTCAGTATGTATGAGAAAGGGTATGCTACTGATTACAGACAAACCAGAGCAGTGTGGACTACTCTGGAAACCCAGAAAATGGAAAAATTAATAAAGTACCTTGTACACACACAGAGTGGTTGGAAACAGCCAGCCTAGGTCCAGGTATTATTGACGGCCACATGGCACCAAGCCGAGATTAATAGATAAAATTTTCAGTGCTACTTTCAGGCCCAAACCAGTGACCCTATATGGCACAGTATTGGGTGAACTTACTGTATCAGATGTTCTCTATCTTTAAGAATATGCTCTGCCTCCTTTTACAGCATCTGCATCACTTCTGGTGATCAATAACTTGGCCCCTTGCATGAGTTCTGCAAGGTGACTATTTTCATATCTCTGAGGCATCTGACAACACATTCCCTTGAGTTTTTGAGCCATAACAACTACTGGAACTTACTGAAGAAAAGCTATTAGCATTAAACACCTGCTAAGGTAAGAGGAAGATCCCTGTGTTTATCAGCTATTCCAAGTTCAGACCACACACAAGCTATCCAAGAAGGGTCAGGAAGATTTCTATCATGATCAACCTATGGAACCAGGTGAGCATAAATCAGCCTGGAATGCAGCATGTAATATGTAGATATTAGGGGATTTTCTGATTTCATTGTCACTCTTGCATCTAGCAGCATGTTTCTTCAAGCCTTCCCTTCTCTTACAGTGCCCTGTGACCAAAAGGGCCTTGCAATCACTCTTACAGTTGGTTGTGTTCTTAGAAGAAATAAAAACCCAAGTAAACTTCTTCAGTCAAGCAAACTCAAGAACTAATTGTTAAGGTAATACACTGCGCCACAAAATTTATGAGAAAACCACACATTAGAGCTCCCAAAGCAATATAAAAAGTAATTTTAAAAGGTTTATTAGCTGATAAGTATACTTCATTATGGGAACTGATTCTGAAACCATCTTTGGCATACCCACCACAAGATTCCACAGGGATCTATCCTAAGTACAGGACTATTTGATGCTTTCCTTAATAAACTGGCTGATGAAAAGACAGTAAGATTATTAATTTTGCAGGTACACCAAGCTGGGAATGATTGCCAGTGTGCTGGAGGATACAATTAGGATTCAAAATGATCCTGGAAAAAAAAGCAAAAGAGAAGCCTGAAGAAAAAGGAGAATGAAATTCAACTGGTAAAATGCAGGTTAGCATGCTAAGGCAAAGAAAAACAACTAGACAAATGCCCAGTGAGAATAAATGGGGTAAAAGGGCACTAGTCTAATCTTCTGAGCAAAATGATCTCCAGCTCCAGATGGCTCAGGACACCTACCACCCTCCCTCATAATGCCCTAAACTGGCAGAAGCAAACTAAACCTCAAGCAAGTAATGCAAAGTAGATCAGTAGAGATTTCTACCTGCTCAATTACATTTTAAAACATTAGGTTGTCAACAAGATCAGGCAAGTGAAATGTCTCAAGTTACAGTCTTTGGTTGTGAAAGATTCAGAAGTTAAAATATAGTTGTTCTCATTTTCCTTGGAAACATACTGGAAAGCCTGCTATTTTCAAAAACATACACCTAGAGACCAAGACTTCAAAGAGCACTTAATAGCTAATCCCCACAGATCTCCCATAGAGAAAATTCTAAGTTGTGTAGCAGGAATAAAGAAACAATGGCCAGCAAAGACAAATTCTCTTCTGGATCTTAATCTACAAAGAAAGCTAAGCATGTGATAAAAAGATGAAGTGTCACTCAAGGACAGTGGGTTTCAACTTTTATTTTCTTCCAACTGTGTTTAAATTATATTAAAAACACTATGATTTTTGCTTCTTCCCTTTTTTGTATTAAAAATAAGTACCATAAGTAGAACAACCTGGCTTGCATACTGATTCATTCTGCATGGTGACACAATTCAAGAAAAGAACTGGGATTCCTAGTAAACAGGAATTAAGGATGGAGTGATGATCTATTCCTCTCATTGTGTGGGTGTTTGAGATCAGCACCAGATGTCATCTCTCTTCCCTTCTCCCATACCTCAACACCACATAACACACAAAGGAGTAACTTAACCCCTCCCTCTCTCCCCCCTTGCTCCCGGAAAAGCAGCTCATACCACATGCATGTCCTAAATCTTGTTCTTGGAAAGATGAGCTGGTAAAATATTAAGCATTAACCAGTAGACATTTTAATTCTCTCTCTCCTTTTATTTACAGCTGCCAGGGATTTACAAGGAGACTCTATGGCACACCCCTCCAGCAGAGCCCAATCTGGCTCATGTAATGAGGAACGGATAGGATGTCCCCAGCTCAGGTCCAGACCTATCCTTCTCCCCCATTAGTGCTGCAGTGTTATCCTGCTCTCTTTACTTTCAATTCATTCTAATGTAAAATATCTTCAGTAACACTATTTTTCTCCTTAGTCAAATGACAGGAAAGAATGTCACTATTTTTCAGAAGTCTGGATTTCAAAAATCACACTTGTCACCTTCTCACAAAGAATTATTTTTCCTGAAATCAGTGCCAAGTAATTCCTAGGCACATAAGAACAGAAGCTAATTTGAATTCATATGTGAAAGTAATATGATGTTTAATAATTTAGTTACAGAACACTGTAATTTCTGTAAATTTTTCCTGAAGTCCTTGATTATCAACATTTATGTTGATGCAATTAAGGATAAATATTCTTGAGGGTTTTGCTGACAGAAATATGAGCTGTTTAAGCAAATTACTACCCAAAAGCACAGATTTCAGTGGTGGGTTTTTATCCTACAGATGTTTTATCTTGGCACCAGTCAACCACTCACCATTTTCTGCCAGCTTCACTGATCCAGAGTGTCTGCTCTCAGGTTTTGTCACAGCAAAAAATGTGTAACACTAAAATTCACTGGGAATCACAAAACTGTGTTATCAGCTTTGAAAGGTTACTGTTGTATTAACCGTTGAAGGAATTACTCTATTTTAGGATGTTGCTTTGGCCTCCGTTGAACAAAATTTTCACTCCAAGCAACAGCTGCTGCTTCATTTCCTTAAATGAAGAGCACATCTTTCTAAATATATTCAGCAAAATCATAAAAGTGAGCAAAGACATAAATCTTTTCAGGGCCACAGCAGCCACACAATATTGAATGAAGCTCAGGTTCCTGGCCAAGGGACAGGAAGTCTAACTTATATATGTACACCTGTGGGCACAAAAAGAGGAGGCTTATTATGGTGGTTATTAAAGTTCATCATTCTTCTACAAACCATGAGTCATGGTTGAAGCTGAATTTTATTACAGACAGTAGTCTAGTCAAATAGTAAAAGGTATTATGCAAGCCAGCTATTTGACTTCTACCTATTCTAATATTACAAAGTAGAGGGGGAAAACCTGTTTTCTCCAATAATGACATAATGGACATTGCTAGAAATTCTTTGAGTAATGGTCCCAGGCCCTTCCTCCCTTTCAATTCCCTAGCACAATTTTAACAAAGGATGAAGCAGGCACAACATTTGGACCCGAGTAGATCTGCTGGGAAATGGACACTCTCCTTACTCTGCTGACTGGCACATGCAAATAAAACCTCAGTTGGACTTTCAGCTCTGCAAAATTGATAAAATTTGCCTCTAATCAGATATATTCTGGTAGTTTACACCAGTCAAGAAATTTGCATCTACAGTAAATTCATAGCAACGTAGCTTATAGTCACCCAAACGTGCGACTGAGGTCACTAAAAGACCTAAACGCTTTCCAAATGTTATGCTGGCAGGTCAACCATCCTTTTTATATTTTATAACAAACAACTAAAACAAAAACTCAGCCTTTTTTATAGAAACAAAAAAGTTCATCTACAAATATAACCTAGAATACTTAAAGAAACCATCTTATTCAAGCTCTTTCCCAGTTTGTCATCTCACAGACTCAGCATCTCAGTTCTTCAGACTGTGTTATAGAGAAAGCCAGGGAGTTGTAACTAAAATGAAACTAAGGATGGATTTAACAGCTGAGCTGTAGGAAATCATGCTGTTGCAATTTATAACATTATTTTACCGAGCAGTCATCCTTGGGGAACAGCAGAAAGAAATACATGAATGTATCTCAATGGTGTCATCTCATGCTTTGGCACCCGGAGTTGAACTCCTCATTTTTAAGTTGTCTGAGTTATGCATGAGAAAATTGTGCTGAGCACACTGTGGGGTTGGCAGTCTCCTGCAGAGGGCTAGTGTAAGCACCTGAAGGTAAAACCTCCCAGTAGCCTCTTCCAGAACCCTTCACCAAAACCTGTATTAAAGCTCTAAAGCTACTTCAGCTGCAGTAACAGTTCACAATTTTGTACATCATAACCCTTCAAATGGCAAGTATTGCTTTAACATGTTATATATTTTGTGTTTCACAGCAGAGTTATACTACTATAGTCACTGAATTTTCCAAGAAAGCTCCTAATATTTCTCTGAATATTTAAATATGTGACTTCCATTGCAGCTCAACACAGTGGAGTATAAGAGTTCAATATTTCAACACTGTTTCGGTTTCAGTTTTGTCAGAAATTAATTTGGAATTGCATACACTGTAGTCCAATAGCCATGTTATTTAAACTCCATTGATCATTATGCTCTTTTAGCAATATGCAATTCCTAGGTGGCCACTGCAGAGCTTGGGGCTTGGATCTCAGTAACTGTGATGCAGTTTAACAATGCAATGTATCCTGCTGCTAATGTGCTCAGCTTGATGTTCAAAATACAAGCAAATTTGTAGAGGAAAAATGAGCAAAAATCTGCTTAGGTAAAATAGAGAAAAAGGGCAGGTTTCTGTGTTTGGTCTTAGGAGCCAAACCTTGGAGCTCCAACTGCAATTTTGTTGCTCATTTCTGTCCCAATATTCATGGTTTACTTTCATGGATCTCTATACCTGCTGGTTCAAGTGCAGGAAGGAAATGAAGCCTTCAAATGAGAGGACACATTTGGAATTATATCCTGGTTACCATTCTGCCAATTTTGTTTCTTTCCAGTGGTTCTGTGCTGTTTACCAACACAGTATGTTGGTTACCACAGAGCTGCAATATCAACCTTAATATTCCAAGAGATTACAACTAAGACTTTTACTGAAGTACTTCACTTTAAAAAGAGGGCCTAAACACAAAGATCTAGTAATCAGAAAAAGAGTTAATAGTATAGGGACTATGTTTCTATGACAGAGGAAGCAAGCTCACATAAAATGAGTGTGACACACTCATGTACAAACAACATTATGCTCACTTGTTAGTCATATTTGTAAGATGCCTTGTGTTAGTAGGAAATTTTATGGCTCGTCAACAATAGATATTTCCAAAAGGTCTGTCCTCCCAAGTCCTAGATACACACAGACACACACACTCAGAACTGAGTAATTCATCCAGTGATGTTTTTCATTAATTTCATCTTAAAAAAGGCTCATGACAAACAGTACTGGAGCAGAATGCAAGAGTTACAGCTGTGAGGAACATTCTGGTACTCATGATAAATTCATATGCTATATTCACAACGTGACAATGGGCAGTAAACAAATGTTTTTAAGGAATGGGAAGGAAGACAAGAATTATTGTGTGCATATTTGTTTCTAGAAATGTTAAAAATAAAAAGTAAGAAATTGACAGAAGAACTTAAGCAATTGCATAATACCATTGAAGTGGTTGTGTATGTAAAGTGTGAATGAGAAGGCAACATCAGTGAAATTAACAAAGAACTGGTGTAAATGCTGGGAGGCTCCAGTCAGCAATTGTTTACACTAGCTGAGAGTCCAGAATGTTGTCCTTTCAGATTCAGAATCCAAAAAAACCTACTACAGGTACCGATGAAGACCCTTAAGGGTAACTATATAGGCACTACAGCTGTAACTCAATGTGTGAATTTAAAGCCTTTTGCCTACTCAAACATTTGTGCAACAGCTGGAGGTGAAACTTGCAGTCAATCATTGCTCTTGTCCTATAAGAAATTCTGAGGGGCTTTTTTGATGGATTAGAACAGAAACTTGAAAGAGAAAAGGTGTCACTCTTAAGAGAAAAGGTAAAAATACAGAATTTGTCTGGAAACACACAAAATTATTCTAGCATTTCAAAATTGACTAAAATAGGGTTTTTTTAATCAAACAGAAAACATATGAATTCAGTTAACTGGACACAAATCCCCTCCACCAAACTTGCTGCACTAGGTCTGAAAATTATAGTTTGATGATATTTGCCCATTCCTTCTGCCTGAGTCAGTAGAAAGGGCTTCTGCATATATGTGAAAGGACAGATAAGGGCAAGGGCAAGGCCAAGGTAGAAACAAGGTGTCATGAATATTGCAATTCAGAGAGAAAGCCCAAACCAAGCTCACCAGGACTTTCAAGATAACAGAACAATTTCTATGTTCTAATGCTGGAGACCAGTTTGGTACCAAACTCCACTTTTTTGTGGTTTGTGAAACCACATGTTCAGATTTCAGTCAGACCAAAATATTTCTCTCCAGCTTTCACAGCACAGAGTGAGTTTCTTAAATGCAGGATTTGAGAAAATGATTGCTAAATATTTTCTCCAGCTGCAAATTTTCAGTATGCAAAACCTCTCAGAAATTTTCCAGCCAGCTATAAATTGAAGTTACAGTATGTAATCCCACAATAACTTAAAAATATGGTAGTATGAATGAAGCACAATCCATAAAAATCTAATGTTTTGTCATTTTAAATTGTCCTTTTATTCTCAAAGTAACAGTTGTAAGCATATTAAAGTTTAAATTATAATTAATGTTCCAAGAAATATAGTCAATTGTGTAGCTCATCTAAACTTTATCAGATTTTTTGCAATGAGTTAATGTGCTGTTAGCAAATCTCTTCAACATGAATTTGATCATAAAAATGATGATCTTTACAGGATCTGAAGCTACTCTAGCTTATTCTAATTAACATAAGATCTGCTTAAAATTTCTGCCACGCAAAACCCTTTACAGTTTATTGTATTTCATGTTGTTTGAAATGTAGTGACTCAAGACTAGAAAAGGAGAACACAAACAAAGTTTTAATCACAAATCTTTGAACATCCACTTATCACAGAACTGAGATATTTGTGTTTCCTTCTCACTCTCTCTGGCCTTGGCCCTATTACTGCATTGCTCTGGACTGCCAGAATTCTTCTCCATCCACATGCATTTGTCTTATCCACTGAAACTCTGCAGGTCAAGGATATGACCAGTAGTCATGATATGATTGCATGACAGCCCTTGCAAGGTTGTGTATTCCTGACCCTTTCCATTTGGCTTTTCTCCATGACAATCTTGCTTACTTTTTCCCCACCTTCATTGTGCTATAAATTCCTAATAAGCTGTGTACTAGCTGGGATATCTCTTCAAACAGTCAAGAATTTAACCCTTGACTGAAGAAGTCATAACTCAAATTTTCTCTCTCATGGCCTGCTGCATCCCATGTACAGTATAATGAGATCTGTCCCAAAGTTTAACGTGAAAGTGATCTGGATTATTCATACCCTTGAACTGTTCCTTTTTCTCCTTGACAGCTGCCTTGCAAAGTGAGGGACAGGGATCCAATGCTGATCCAAACTCTCACTCACCTCCCTCTTCCGGACAGTATTCCCCCACAAATTATTAAGCTTGAGTTGTGGTTACTGCATATTTTGTTGTGACTGTAATCACAACTCATTAAAGTAGCTGTTTGTTGAGACTGTGTGAAGGCTGAACCATTAAACAGCAAACAAAACCAGATGACCTGTAGTAAGCATTTCAATAAGGATCTGAATTCCCACTACTAATAGCTCAATCAGGCACTGTTTGTGTAAAGTACTGCTTGCAGGCTTACAAATTACTAATATTTTTGAAGCTATCCCAAAAAATGATCTCAAATCTGCTGTATCATTTTCAGTTAAAAGCTTCTTCTTTTTTTTTTTTAATATGAAGTTTAAAATTGTTGCTCTTTATTCAAGAATTCCACTGTTGAAAATAATATGTTGGGGAGTACAGACTTCAATAAAAAATGTATGAAGGTCCTCAATGGAGGAATAATATGAAGAGCAAAAAAAAAAAAAGATTAAATACTACAAATACATTTTAGATATAATCCAATGCTGATTAAAACCTGCAGAAAGATCCACCTTATGGGCACCTTTTCCTTTTGATCTCAGATGGAACAAATTTATTCCATTTAATTATACAACCAAAAGCTTACTATCTCAAAGTACTTGGTTTATAGCCCAAATTCCCAAGCCACTAACAGATTTGTGAAGTATTATCAAGCCTTGGCTACAGTTTCTATCTATTCATTAGTTTGTTCACTGTGGTAATTTGTATGCAGCTACTAAGAAAAAGCACCAGATGCTCTTGAAGTGGCATTCAGACATAAACAGAGGTCAGAAATTATTGGTAAATATGAAGGCTGTGTAGAAAGCATCACTAGGAGAGAAGGTGTGAAGTGATGGAAAACCACCCATTTACAACGCACATCAAGGCAGTACCCTAAAAAGGCAAAGAAAGTAATTCATCTTGGTAAGAACATGAAGCGAGAAGAATGCAAAGTAAATATCAATAAACTAAAATGTGATTACAAAATTTGGACCTTGGAAAATAGCCTGTTTGAGAAATAATGTATATCAGAGCATGACTTCTGCTAAAATCTAGAATAAAAATTTACAAATCAGTCACATAAATCAGTCCATTTTTATTAATAAAATAGATATTTACATCCAACATATAAAGTATTGAGTTTCAAACCATCTGTATGACAGTAATGCTACTTAGAAATCAGGCACATGAACTATCCATTATTTTCTACACTTATAAATCAGTCTTACTGGCAAAGCACTTGCCTGACTGGAAAATCACTCTCTTGATTAATAGATCAGGTGCCACCAGACAAATATATTACTGAAACTAATCATATATCTTTTGACCACTGGGCCCATTTCATAAATCAAAAACTCCATATATACCAAGTGTTCATAAATGCTCAATTATGAACAATTTAGCAACCCAATACCAACACAGAATTCCCTAACACACACATAAGCACACACAAACACAAAACTTTAAAGCCATAGAGACAAAATTTGCTTGGTCGGGTCTTTTTTTAAAGCTAAAACTTCACTGTATTCCCTGTTCTACTTGCCACTCTGCAATCCATCAGGATTTAGTTTATCTAAAACTAGAAAGCAATTTGATAATTTGAGGTTTGCAAAGTGGGAGGAGGCAGAGAAGGGAGGGAGATACTGAGAAAAGTTCTTTTTTCTGCTTTTTTTTATACTTCCCACAAAATTTGAAGTAAAAATCTCTGCTCATTCTAAAAACTTGTGTGTTTGCCTTTCTCTGAACTTTTGTATGAAATTACATGTTTAAAATTTACAATTTAAAAAAAATTATCATGATGGATGTGTTATATCATTAAAATAATTTATTTAGCAACTGCTGCATTACAAAATATTTAATTCAAATTAAATGTAAGTGCATAAATTTCTCTAAGGTTAAGAGAGGATGTGGTATGACAAACTTTACTTCTGTGAGATTTTCAGCAGAAAGGTGAAAAACAGCTCCTAAATTGAGAGTGGCCTCATTTAAATTGCATCCATTTAGTAGAATGCAGTTGCTGTTGAGTCCAAGTAATTTCTAACTAGTTCATAAATACAGCTGGGTTGATGATTGTATAAATACTTGTAATAAGACAGGATAATAAAACCAAGCAAATGCTTTTATCATATATTATGGAAATAAGTAAAAGTGTCATTTGAAGATGTCTATTTGAATTTTATCATAGAAGTTATCATGAAGCTTATCATGAAGTTTCCCACAGAGAATTCTAACAGAAAAGAAATATATATAAATATCAAAACATTGTGTATTAAAAACACAAATAAAATTTCTAATTAAAGAAACTGATCTTATGAATCTAGAAGAAAAAAACGAAACATTTTAGCTTGAGGTAAATTATATGCTTTGGTATCCTTTGAAATTATTTTTTTCCAACCCACCTTGACCACTAAACTGGATAACTTTTTACTCAGATCAGCTGTTTATCACACTGATATCCTTCAGATGAAAGGCACAGATGTTGTTATGGTTACTGAAACTGGTGAATCAGAGCTCCTGTGTGATAGAGGTAAAGCTAAGAATCAGGTTTTGCATTTCACCATTTAGTGCTGCAATGAACATGTTGGAGACCATAAAATGGAGATGTTCCTGCAGGGGCCATCTCTGCAAGAGCATGAAGCAACTCCTGTTGCCGGTGTTATGCAGTCGGTAGGTACTGGAAGTCAGGCTTAGAATGGTGCACTAAGTTCACAGACAGTGGGAGAATGGGTAGGTAACAGGATAGATGGGAAGTATAACTGAGAAATAAAGATTCACAAAAGAACTTCCCTCTAAAAACAACCTGTGTGTTTACCTCTCTACAGAGTTTCTCAGATTTAAGGAAAACATCTGCGTACCATGGAACAGAACTACTCCGCACCAGGCTGTAGTAAAATAAACTGCAGACTTAACCAGGTAACAGCTGGCAGTAATAATAGTTAGTAATTAACTAATGCATTTCTCTGAAGTGCTCAAGAGTAACAGTTGAGGTTCTGCATTCAGTTTTTGCTGTTATTGTAGTGGCTTGGGAAGAAGCCTTTTCTACCCTAATAACTAAGGTAAGGACTAGTACAAACTTTTGAGCACATTATAGACAAAATTGCATTTTACTTCTCGAAGATAAGAAAAACCATGACCCCACTCTGCATTTGGCTCTGCCAGCCAGAAGGGAGGGGGGTCATAACCAGTGGATAAAAAGCAGCCATACATTCCCTCAGATTTCTTTCTTGACCAACATCATTAACTCATTTCAGTAGAGTTATTAAAAGGGTACAGTATGGAGACACAGCAAGGACAGAGCCACAGAAAATATTTGCTATCTGTCTATGCTGGTATAAAAAATAGGCCTGGCTAACCCTACTCAAGCAGTGGGTTGGAAGATTTTTATTTCAAAAAATTTCTGGCTGACAAATTTGAGGGAAATCCTCATTAGTACGTGAATAGATGATTAACTAAATTTTGCTTTTTCCTACAACACCTACTTACTTATAATCCAATGTAAGTAACATTCTCTTGACAATTTTGCATGTTTGTGAAGCTGTCTTACATAAGAGTACATATTAAATTATTAATATTTTTGGAAGAATACATAAGACGTGTAAAGTAGTGGACTGCTGTGTGTTCAGATTTAGCTAGAATATTTTATTACAATATATTGAGCATTATATAATAAACTTTTATCTAATAAAGGTGCATGTTCAAGAAAGATTATGAGAATTTGATGCTTGCCACTGGTTCTAGATAGATATTTAAGTCTACATGACAATTTTGGAGTGCAATACATTCTAGTCCAAAATCAAACATCTCTGCGTTTCATAACACTTTCAACTTGTTGTTGTTGAACTTGTTTGCCAAATGTATAATTGGAGCTACATTTGCTTACATAGGTGCTGCAGTACTAATTCATTAATTCACAGCAGTCTGCAGTACCTTGAATACAAAAGGCAATTCAAAGAAAAAAACTTTCACCCAGTTATGTACATCACAGGAATTCTATGTCTGAACAAATGACCTTTTTCCTCCTGGCAGGTACATTTTCATTGCCTCTTGTAAGTTAGTCTAGTCCTATCCAGGCACAAATCCAATTTCTTTCTATCTTCAACACTTTGACTTTTTGTTCAGACTCTGCTGATAAGAGGGGTCAGGATTCTGAGACCTTAGGGAGATTGATCTATAATGATTTTCTGTACAGACATTTGAATAGGACAAAGTACTGGAGATGGTCTATGACACTCCCAAATTCCTCTTGGGAAGCAAGTTGAATTTACTGAATCTCCAGCATTGCAGACCACACAAAGCAGCTCTCACTGTTGCTGTCCAACAGGCAGGAAACAGCAGCCTAGCACAGATTGCCTGAGAAGCTGCCCACAAATTCAACATTTACAGTGCAGTCTGTCAACAGGAGACCTTGACCTAAAGGCCACAGGTCAACAGATCTCAGAAGTGAAAAGCATGACTGTCTATTGCCATGGTGTTTCCTGCAAGTGCCATTCAAAACTGGTCCATGGTATGTCTGTAAGTCAAAATTTACTCTCAGCACCTACCACAAATCAAAGTGTTAATTAGAGTAGTAAGTGTAGGAAACTCAAGAGGAACATCCTGTTAAAAAAAAAATTTTTTCCCCTTAGAGCCATCGTACAGCTACTGCCTTTCTTAAACTCTGCCCCCCACCCCCCCTGCCCCCCTCAAGTTAATGAAACACAATGGTTCACCAGAGGACTGCATAGTTTGCCTGCACAGGAATGATTTTCATATTTATGAAAAATTCTACAAATATTGACAGATGAAAAGTATGAATGAAAGTCATATTTTACTATTATTAGTCTGAAATTTGATTATACATGCCAGTTATTGTAGCAAGAACCATCCTAAATTATAGTCTCTCTCAAAATAAAGAGAACAAATGTTAAAAATGTGAAGGTCTTGAAAGGCTGGAAATTTACTTGGGGAAGTATGAAGAAAAAAATGAAACAGAGGGAATACATAATGTGAAAATTCAGACTGGGATTTCAATTTGGGTTGTCTATAAGAAGACATTTCAATCTGGGCTGCCCAGGGAGGTGGTGGAGTCACCGTCCCTGGAGGTGACTTTTTAAGAAAAGACTGGATGTGGCACTCAGTGCCATGATGTAGTTAACAAAGTGGTGTTTGGTCACATGCTGGACTTGATGACCTCAAAGGTCTTTTCCAGCCTAGTTGATTCTATGATTTGGTGATGTCCAGTTGCAGAATAAGTAAGAAGAGGGGTTTCAGCTGGTTCAAGTGCTGGCCTGAACGAGTTTTGAATTAAAAACCCCAAACCACAATTAAGTGTATTTATCAAATTGTTCACTAGAATGACACCATAAAACAGAAAAAAGAATTAGAAATTGCATCTGATTTTCCAGAGAGTGAGGGTGAGACACTAGCATACATGAGAATGATCCCAGAGTTTTCCTTACAAGTGAGAGATGACAATGGCAGCAACCACTGTCAGCTTTCTGTATCAGCACTGTGGAAGAGCCAATTAGGCCGCCTGTTCTTAGAATGCAGCTTCTAAAGACCCACCATTATATCTATAATGATTTAGGATCAGAGGAGTGCAAAATGCATCAGATTTCACAAACATTTTATTCCCTTGGTTACAACAGGATGCTACCAAAGCAACAAATGTTTGTGCAGAAATTTAGCATTGTATAATCTCATGCACAGAAAATAAGACAGCAATGAGAGTTAATTCCTCCAGAGCTCTTTGTACAGCATTTCATTGTATGTAACAGAGTTTCCAGCTAGGAAGAGATCACTCTGTTTTCAACCAACAAAAGATAATAGTGATTTGATATGAACAACAAAATTCAATGAGAGGCTTTGTTTCAAGATTCAACCATACTGTACCAATAATGTGGCCATGCTATTCTCCATCAGTACAGTGACAAACCAGTTTACTACAAGAATACCCAATATTAATGCTTCCACAAGGGTAAAATTAGATAGTGGAAAGCACAGGTTAGTCCTGGAACATGTAAATTCCAGAGGGATTTAAAGAGCAAATGATACAAATTTGCTAAGCAGGTATACTTTAAAGAGATTGTGAAAATGTGAAAGAAGCTGCAAGTTTTAACTTGTACTCGTATTTTGTCTTGTGTTTTGTGCCAGAAAAAAGACCACTTATTCTCCAAAACCAGCAGTTCCTTAAGAGAAAACACTACAGGCATCTACCCCTAAAAAGACACAAGCAATCAACTCTAGGAACACTAATGACATTAATCTGTAAGGCACCAGCCCACCACTATGAAGGATGGATTTTCTGACCAAGATACCATAGGACCTGGAATGATTAAAGCATGATTTTTCTCCAACAAAGTAATCAAGAGATCTGCTGTTGAAGTCAAGAGAAGAACCAAAGCTTTAGATTTCCAAAGGCACAAATGACAGCAATATATTCATACCACCTGTGGCTTTTGGGAGCCTCATATATACTTGTTTGGCTATTGGGACCATCATGCATACTTGTTTCTTTTGATCTGTGTCTCTTCCAACTGAACTGTGTCCAAATCCACTTTATCTTCCTTTATCCACATCCTTTGTTTCCTAAAGCCATTGTACAATTCTGTTGCCTTTTACCACTTTTCCTTCAGACTGTAAATTTTCCTCCCTAAACATGTATCAGTTAAAGCAAATTAAGGCTTTTAAGCTAAAGAAGGTTCAAACCAATGAGAAGTGGTTAAAGCTCAGGCTGATACTTTTGAATTTTAAAATCAATGCCAGATGACCAAGCATATTGAATTCTTTGCACAAGTCTAAAGAGGCTGTATAAAAATTTTAAAAGCCTAAATTAATGGTCTGATAAAAATCATTTATTAATGTAAGAAAGATTGGAATTTCGGGGTAATTTACTGAACATGTGGGTTTTTAAAGAATATAAAACATTGTGTAGAATGATTCAGCAATTTCAGTAAGAATCATTCATAGCCAGTGTTGGAAACCTTGTCAAACAATCTGTGCTTCTTTTTTATGATTTAAAAATGGTAGATGTTTCTTGGAACTAATAAGGGGAGATGTATTTTCACCTCTTATTCATTAGCTCAAACTTCTCTTAGATCATTAATAAAAGGGGGAAAAAATAATCTGAAGTATCTTTTGATGAGCTAGAGGGCTTTAAAATTATTAGCCCATTAGTTTTCACAATAAACCTAAGAGATTCGGTAACCATTATCATCCTTTACTGACTGAAAGTGGAGAAAAAAGAAGTGGAAGGACTTATCAAAGGTCACACACTAACTGAGCAAGACAATGAGAAACTTCTCCAACTACATCTTCAACAGATCAAAGATCCAACAGTCAATTTTAGGTATTAATTTGTTTGTTCCAGAATTCATCAGAAATCTTGACATTAAACCCCATCCAAAGTGATCATTCTCAACTGTAGGGCTAGAAAAAGACTCAGGTCTATCTATTCCAACTACCCAAATGATACATTTGGTATCACCAAATAAAGAAACACTTGAGGCCTTATAGCATTAAATGATGTGAACTGTCACAGCTGTGAAGTCATGAAGCGAAGAGGCAGTCTGAATCTGAGCTTCCTTAATCTGTGTTTTACTTAAAAAAAAATTTAAAAAGCTCCAAGTTTTTAGACAATATAAAAGGAATTCTATTATATTCTATTAAAAATTGAACTGAGAATATGGGGGAACTAGGAGAGTAAGTTCATTAGGCAAAGCATACCTAATGTTAATAAAATTTTGGATGGAATTTTCTGGCAAACACTATTATTGCAAAAATAGTGTGGGAATTTTGCTAACCACAATGGGTCAGAGGGATTCTGGTTCACACTTCATACAAAGACAATTTGTCATCACAAGGAAGCCAATAAAACTTTGAGAAAGGCAGGATCTTCTCATTAACTGACACAATGGTGACATTCCATGGAAAAATGGTACTTCCCGTAAGTTCTCAGTCATTTACTTGTTTATGGAAATTTAATCCAGGCTACAGATGAGGTTCCACAATGGTTTTAGTCTGAAAGTATTCAAACCTCAAATACTCCCAGAATTTTGTATCGCTGCTTCAGATAAGAGAAAAAATAATTTCTAAATCAAACAAAAATCCCCACAAACTTTACAATTTGTATTTTCTTTGGAAAGGAATTCTGTAAAACCTATTTCAAAATTTTCCTTTGGAAAGGAATTTTTGCAAACCTATTTCAAAATTGCTATCATCACTGAGAACTCCAGTGAATCTTGCTGAACCTCTCCTTCAAGTTGAACTCATCAAAATTCACCACAAGCGTTTTGAAACATGGAGACTAGGCTTTAATAGAACAATAAACTCAAAACATGAAATAGATATATATTAAAAAATCTCAATATAGACATATTCTAACCAAATATGCCTGCCTGCTGGTAGGAAGGATCCTTTGTTTTCAGGAGTGTTCCTTTTCAAGCCATCAGTTCATTGGGGTTTTTGTGCCATAAAGTCCTCTTGGGGACTCTGAAAAATATTTTTTTTCCCATCTCTGAGGCCTGGTTTTTATTCCCCTTGCTTTTCTTCCACCAGCTTCCTTGCTCCCAACACCTGCTCTGATCTGGGTACCTACACCTTTGCACAACACAAGAAAATCTTTCCTTCCTTGGTTTTCTTCTCATGCCTGAAAGGGGCATTTCTGTGCCAAAGAGGCTTACTGAACTCTAGGGAAGGAGACATCTCCCTTCCTCGCAGCCCTTTGTAACTGAATAATCTGAAAATGTGCTTTTGTGTGATCTTAAAAATACTTTCTTTTCTCCTACCACTATAATTTGAAGCAAAACAGTCCTAGCATTTATGCACTCATGTTTTATCCATGGGTTTTTGAGAACGTTATGGAAAAGTGGATATGTGTCATTACCGGACTATTGCCACATTATGAATCAAGCTTAAATATAACAGAAACCTGGCTGCCAAACCACATTTGGTTTATCCAGGGTATTCGGATAAAATTGAGGTCAAATGATCAGCAGTCAAGAGAAGATGGAATTACAGACATTGTTTATAAATGGAGTTTTGGATAACTGGGAATTTCCTATATGTAACCATGCATTAGTCACTCAAGCAGTGTTACTAAATATATAAATTCACTCTTATGTAGCGGCTTTCTAAAACCGGTTGTGGAGAGGATAGGTGCTTCCCTCAGATTTGAAGATGTGTCTTGTTGTTCCAGCTGATCAGACTTGCCAGAACGAAAAAATAGCAAGAATCAAACAAATCAATATCCAGATGAGCTGGTAACAAGCAAAACTAACTTTTCATTAATATTTAAACTTGATGTGGGGATGAAATTTCTTAGAGCCAAAGCACTGGGGACAGTAGTGGAGACATGAACTTCTCCCATGACACGAGGTGTCCACTATTCAGTTTCCCCTTTTTACCTTACACCCCTAGAAGGTTTCAAATTCGGACAATGTACAGGAAGGGATTGTAAGAAGAGATCGTATTTGTGAGAGGTGGAAAATGTAAAGCTGAAAGTCTGCAGCAGAAGGAGGATCCAAATATGAGTGCCCTAAATTTATTAGTGCATACTCTCACCTATCTAATGCCTATTCCAAAACACAGATATTACCATTATTATTTCCAGATGTTTAAAAATAAAAGAAAAGCCCAGTGAGCCCTGCCTGGATACACAGAAGGGTCCCACATTAAAAGGAACCAGACAATAAGAGTCACATTTTGATACTTCTCTTTGCAGTCAATGTTTTCATGGAGTCATGCAGAAGAGGTTTGGCTCCAACACCACTTCCTTTCCCCATCTCAGCCCCCATAGATGCAGAAATGTCTTTGTCTACATGTGGCTGTGCATTTAAAACCCAGCATTATGGGCTAGCTGCCCAAGTAACCATTGCCTATCTCCTATAAGGGAAACTATACACACAAGAAAGAGTCCCAAAGACTAGACCCCAAATAAGCATCACCAGTTTGACCATGTAGACTGAAATGTTAGCATGTCAGTTGATATTAGAGTGTCATGTGCATTTCAAACTGTTCTAGGTCTATGACATGCACATAAAAAAATCAAGTGTTTAACATTTTCAAAGTTAGCACACTGTATTATACATTGGTTCAAACTTTTTTTAAAACTTCTCTTACTATCATGAAAGAGCCCATAGAATTTCTATCTTGTAGCTACAAGCTAGATCAGAAAAAAATCCCTGATGTAGGTAGGATAGCTCTGATAGGGTGGGATTTTTTACCTCTTGGCCTCAAAGTGTTTGCAGTGCTGCCAACTCTGTAAACTATTCAGTCCATTCACAGGCACTCATTGGGACTCAGCAATTGAAAGAAAAATCAGGGCCTGTTCATTATTACAAGTAAGGAAAACACGTTGCTTTGTTGTATTTATAATTTTATCCTCAAATGCTATAATTTAGCATAATTTTAATGAGAATTCAATGGGATTCTGGTTCCTACAGTGGTCATATTTCAGTCTCATAGACCTCCACAAAAAGAAAAAAATAAAAAAATTTTGAAGTTCATCTAGAAATTTTCTAGTCCAACCTCCTTGACCAAAGCAGAGTAAACTCAGTTAAGGTTGCTAAGATGAAGTCTAACTGGATACAGGACATCTCCAATAGTGCAGACTCCACACACTGCTGAGAACTAAGCCAGTGGAAAGCTACTCTGTCAGAAAACAAGCTGGGTTATTTCTCTTGGTCTCTAATGGAATCACCTGTATTGCAGTTCACACCCTCTTGGCCATTCACAGAACACCACAGTGAAGAATCTGCCTCCATCTTCTTTGCTTCCTCCAAGAGGTATTATTAATGCACAATAATAAGATACACAGAAGGTTAAATAATCCCAACTTTTGCAGCTTTGCCTTACATGACTGATGCCCTAGTCCCTTAATCAGCACAGGGGACCTTCAGGAGACTCACTGCTGTATGTCCATGTCTCTCTTTTACTGGGGAACACAGACATGGATACAGCAGTCCAATGGTGGTCTCACAAGGGCTGGGTAGAGGGAAAGGATCACCTCCTTCAACCTGCTTGTGACACTCCTCCTGATGAAACCCACAATGCTGTTTGCCTTGCTCAGTCTGTCAAGATTTCTCTGAAAAGAAACAATTATCTTGTCTATCAACAGTTCCTCCCAGTTTTGTATGATCTATGACTTCCTGAAGGTACACTCTGCCCCATTAAGATATTAAGCAGTATTGACCTTTAGGGTACACCACTAGTGACTGATCTCCAGCTGGAACTTTATGCCTTTGACCACAAGTCTTTGAGCCTTACAATTCCAGCAGATTTCAATTTATCTCCCTATTCATGCACTTATCTGATTCATCCTTCATCAGTTTGTCTATGAGGATGTTTTGTAAGACAGTGTTGAAAGCATTACTAAAGTGAAGATAAGCATCCACTGATTATCTACTTGCATCACACCATCACTAACCACAACCACTCATTTTGTGCAGAAGGCTATAATACAACTCAGGGACAAACTTCCCTTCATAAATCCATGTTGACTAACCTAATCCTCTATTTATTCTTGCTGTGTTTGGAAATGGTTTCCAGAATTATTCGCTCCATACCTTCCCAGGGATCAAGGTAAAGGTGACTGGCCTTTAGTTTCACAGTTCTTCTTTCATTTCTTCTTGAAGACAAGCACATCATGTACTCATTTCCAGTCCTCAGGAACCTTCCCCTATCAGCACAATCTTCCAAGATCAAAAGTGGCCATACAGTGACATCAGCCAATTTCCTCAGCATACATGGGTGTATCCCATCCAGACACCTGGATCTGTGCTTGACAAGGGTCATTTAAAATTCCCTAAGCTGATTCTCATCCCCTAAGCTAAGTCTTCCTTCTTCTAGACTTTCCCACCTGGTCTCAGAGGCCTTTGTAAAGACAAGTCTTACTAATAGAGATCAAAGCAAAAAAGGCATTGAGCATGGCAGTCTTTTCCATGCCATTTGTCATCAAGTCCCCTTCCCCATTCAGCACTGAGCTCATATCTTTTTGGTCTTTCCTGTGCTGCTGATAGACCTATAGGAAGCCCTTGTTACTTTTAAATCCCTTACTAGATTGAATGCTATATTGGTTCTAGCATTCCTAACCCTGTCCCTGTACATTTGGTTATACTCCTCCTAGGTCACTTGACTTTTTGAATCCTGTGTACACTTCTTTTTTATATCTAATTTAATCAGAATATCACTGTTCACCCACACAAGTCTCCTACCATCTTTGCTTCAATTTTCTGCATGTTGAGTTGAACTACCCTTATACTTGGAGGATGCAACCCTTAAGAGGAAAATAACAACAAACCACCCAAGCAGCTCTCTTGGGCTGTACTCCACAGCATTCTTCCAGGAGACTCCTAAAGGGGCCAAAATATGCTCTTCTAAAGTCCAGGGATTGTAATCCTACTGTATACCTTGTTTCATTTTCTAAGGAGCTTGAATTCCAGCATCCTGTGCTCAGTGTGGCCAAGGCTGCCCCTACATTCATAGTTTTTGCAAGTTCTTCCTCACTTGTGTCAGGCCCAGCAAAGAGCAATCCTTTGTCAGAGCCCTCAACAGCTGCAGCAGCAAGTTACCATGAATGCACTGCAGAAACCTGCTCAGCTGCTTGTGCCTTTCTTCATTCACCTCTCAGCAGATGCCAGACTAGTTAAAGTTCCCATGAAGATCAAGGCCTGGAACATGAGGCTCGTTTCAGTGGTATGAAGAAGGCCTCTTTTGTTTCTTCCTACTTTTAGACTGCTTGTCCAGATAAAAATGCAAACATTTTCATTGACAGGCAAACAGGGTATTATTCAGTGTTGAAAAGGTTCTTTGCTTTACATCTTCAGGACCTTTTATCTGTGGTTCACACAACACTCTCCATGCCTTATGGCATGCCTATGGAAACAGACATTTCCAAGTATTGCTACTCACACTTCAGACAGAGCCCAGAGTGTAACTTGTTACCTCCAAGTATTGCACAAAACATGGAGGTGGGCTTGGTGGGTACTCAGTGGGAAGCAATTATTAAAATAGCCGAGCCGAGGAATTACCTTTCAAAGAACACACTACTCAAAAAGTGTATGTGACTTTCAGATGTGAAAAATTATCTAGGTGTCAGGTATATCAAATGTCTCTTCCATTTCACCTGCCACTCTCACTTTCATTTTCTAAGCAGCAGAGGATGTAGTAGTGTGGGTGGGGAAAATAACTGAATAAAGAATATACCAGATCTCTCATAAAGAATCTTTAACTTGAGTTATGGGCACAGACATACTCATAGGTTTTTGGAAAGATTATATTAGTCAGCCTTCATGAGAACCTGTTGCTTTGGAGTGGCTGAAAGACTGGCTTTCACACTCTCCTGCCAGATGAATAGATGTGAGTGCATCACTACCACTCTTGCTTCCCCTGCCTTAGCAGTATTTCACTCCTGAAGCAGTTGGGTAACTGTCATTTAATAATTTTGTCTGAAAAGATATGACAGGACAAGCAAATGTGAAGGTCATGAGGAATAAGGACTGACCCATTGTCCACAAAACCCCGCAAGTGCTCCTTCCTCCACCCACTCTTTCTTAGTTCCCCTTAGCCTTTCAAGGCTTTAGTATTAGAAACAAATACCTATAACAGAGGTTGCATCAACACCTCCCCAAACTTCTGTATTAATCTCTTTCTATCACTTCTCTCTCTAGTTCACCCTGCTCTAAGCCACAAAGCATTCCCTTTCTGTCTCTACTTCGGTCCTTTTTTGCCGGGACAGACTGCAGGAAAATCATCTCCTCTGAGCACCTTGAAGTCTCCTTGTTCAGACAGTTTTCTGTGGGCAGAACCCTTAATTCAAAACCTTTTCAGAACCAAACATGGTTAGATGTAATATCAAGCCTTGCACAGCACAGAAGGCAGAATATAATCTAAAAATCTTTATTTCATTCAAGAGATTAAAATTAAGTTTCATTCACTTTGGTGTTTCAGAGAAAAAGCTTTTCACACTTCTGCTGCCGGCTTTCTACCTTTGATCTGAATGTCAAATTCTCTGAATAATGTAGTAGGGTTGTACCCTTTGTTGCACTTTTTAAGCTCACAAGTTCTCCTCAGTGTCCCAGCAATGGACACTGAAGATTTCAGAAGTATTATCTAATTACACAAACACACTGCCATGAAGAACTTTACTGATGCATGAAGCAGGTAAGTGAAGATTACTCTTGCCAAAGAGTGCCAATATCAAAAGTATTACAATAAAGATTTTTTTTTTTAATTTTTCAAAGATATACCTCTGAAAAAAGGAAAGGAAAGGAACAAAGGCAGCAGAATGTTCCCCCCAGCCACTCCCCACCACTTACAAATCTGCTGTACCAAAACTGATTATTAAGCCCCTGGGCTGTTATACAGTTTATATATTCTTTCTTACTGCTGAGAGCAAAGATCTATTCTAAAAGAAAAGTGTATTTTCTTCTCGAAAGTTATGTTTGCTCTAAGATACCAGGAAAGCACCCATAGTTTTATTCTAGCACTTTTCAGAATTCATTGTCTTGTGCTAGCTCTTCTGTCACACCCTGTGTCACATATGTACACAGTGACAGCAATAAATAATAGCAAGAATTTTAATGCCCTGATATACAAAGTTTGGCTATTGCATGCATTTAGGGTACCTGATGACTTGGGGACTTTTGGGATTCTGTTTCTTATAGTCTCAGCAGCTTGTAATAGTCAGGATCAGCAGAAGAGTCTATGGATATTACCAAGAGAACTGGTGAGAGGCCACATAACAGGAATCAACCACAAGTTTGTGTCATCTTGATTTCAACATACTTACAAGTCCAAGCTCCTATATTATTATAACAAACAAACAAACAAACAAATAAAAGATTTACCAAGACACAGAGAAATTCAGAGCTATTTACTGCCCCAGTACAGTAGGCTTGGATTTAAATCCATAGCTAGATCTACCTAATGGACAACTGTCTTTAAGCCAAGAGAAGTTTTGCCGTGTCTTTGTGTGCTGCATAGGTCTGAGTTAAAACAGAATGACCTATAGAGCAGATATGGGCTGATTTCAAAACTTACAGTTATTTGGCAGTGGTGACTCATTGCATTATTTTTATGTTTTGGTTAGATGATGTAGTGGCAGTGATCTCCTAAGGAGATGCAAGTGCAGCAGGGCAGGCATGTTGTATGCACGGGCATATGACTTAGGCTTGCAGTTCCAAAAGAGCTCTCAGTTTTGAGTAGCTGAGCAAAGCATGTATTGAGTACCATCTCCCTTGGAGGGCGATTTGTCTCCCAAATCTCCAAACGGCATATTCATCTTCCTTCTTCCCCCCAGGCTTTCTCCCTCTGCTTCTTCTGCTGTTGCAAGAATTTAATTTTCTTTCCTCTCCCATCCTGTCATAAGCCTTTTTAAGAGCTCTGCCAGAGCTCTTAAAGCACTATGCAAATGAGACAACAGGGTCAGAAACAGGAGCAACTCCTCAGAAAGCTTTGGACATATCCAGTATTTCTCTCCTCAACGTACAGAATAAGAAAATAAGAATGTCAGCTGTGTCAGTGACACCATTCCAGCAACACAGTGCTGCACAAGGACCTTTCCCTTTCCAGTTTTCATTGTCAAAACTGCTGATGTCCAAATTTAAGCTGCACGTGAGCAATATCCATACAGCAGGTAGTGCCACTGTTCTGCCCAGAGCCAGCTTGGTGCACCTTCTCATTTTCCTGATCTCTTGAAGAATACAGTGCTGATGGAAGAATAAAATAAAATTTCACTCTTGATTATTCAAAATCCAAAAGCCTAGTGGGCACATTTCTCTTCTGTCAAATTTTCCCGTACATAAATTCCCATGAGATTCCAGAAAACAACAAAAAATTTACTTTCATTACCTCCACTTAGGAGGGCAACCCTCTATTAATATGGAGAACAACAATTGCAGGCACAAATAGTTATTATGTGAGAGAACCAGCACTATATTTGCTTATGATTAAATTCATGGCTATAACTACCTCCATCTGGCCTAAGACTTCCAAGTGTTGGTTTTGGGGGGATTATGCTCTTTGTTTTGTTTGCTCGTTTTTTTTAATATGTATCTGGATTTTTAGTTTGGGCTTTTTTTCTTTTTGGAGGGGGGTATGATTAGTAGTTTGTTTTACAAGAAGGATTTCAGAAGTTAGGGATCCTGAAGCTAATGATGCAAGTAGGCTTTTTTTCCCATTCTGTCTCCTCTGCACAAACCAGGACTATCCACATACTTCCCACCCACTTTTAAAGAGAGGGACATAGTCTGGCAGCTCTGAAACACTTCCCACACTAATGTTCAACCAGAAAAAGAGCAACTCCAATAGGACACATGGTGTCAAAAGCCACAAAATGTATCTGAAATAATTATACATGTCTTTGGAAAAAAAATAAAAAACCAAAACATTCAGCGAGTATAATGATGTAGACAAGGATTATCACACTTCATTTTCTTTGCTTCATATATACCTTCCTCCTGCTCAACCTGCTTCAGCTTGTTCCCCTGTTCCTCCTTGAGGCTTTCATGTCACTGCCTCCCTAGACATGTGTTGCCTAAAGCTGAATTACCACAGGGATCCAAAAGGAACCAAACTCAAAGCCCTAAGCCCTGTAATGAGCTACTTGCAGCTGTTACTAAATCCACCATATTTGCTGCTCCTCGCTGCCCACTCCCACACCCCCCTGCTTTGCCTTAGTAAAACAATTTCAGATTCTGTAAGGTATTAAATGCTTGACTGCAGTATGTTGTGTTAGACGAATCAAAGACAGCAATAGCCAGTGGCTCTACAAAGAAATAAAACTGTCAAGTCAAGCGAGGAAATACAGACTTATCAAAATGATTTCTGAATCCTTTCGAAAAGATTCTTTTTCCATCTTCTACTCACGCTGCCTCAGGCACCTCACTGGAGTCTAGAGGTGGAACAGGAAGCTCAACCCACTTTGTCTGTCAAAAACATACACAAAATCCTCCTTACCACCTAAAGTCCTTTCCTTTAAAAATTGCAGATAGCTGAGAAAGATACAAATAAAAAAAAAATTTTTGGGGTTGTGTTGGTTTTTGTTTATTTTTTAAATTAAATATCTGCTTCATAGTACTATGGAAACCAGGAATAATTTGCTCTTTTACCCAAATCTATAGCTCAGCATTAAAACCACTAATAAAGAGATGGTAATTAAATTTTATCCAGTTGAGAGAAGTTAGGGGGGTTTTGAAATCAATAAGGCCAAATTTTGCTCTCTGATACACCAGTGAAAATGCATAATACATTGCTCCATCTATAGATACACCTAATTTCCAGTTGTACAAAGGATTAAATTTGACCATATATCTTTAAGAATCTCTCAAATATTAGAAAGCCAAAATAAAAAAAATTAAAATACAGTTTGCTTCATGAAAAAATGCACAGTTGGTTGTGATGCTAAAACAACCTTAACAAATGATACGTTTAATGCTATGCTTTTGATTTTGAGCAGTTAGAACATTATTATAGAATAGTACAATGCCTTTACTCCACTCCTACCTGTATGAGCTGTTCATTGCATGGCCTCAGGCAAGATGCTCACAATATCCAATTTGCTCTAAAAGCAGTACAGAACCATTACATTTGCTTTAGTAAAGCTAGTTTGGGTTTTTCCCTCTTTTAGCTTCAGTTTATAGTTTTCAGGTATTTACCTATTTCATGCATGTTCAAACTGCAAAATAAAGGGCTAGGTAAAATTACCACTGATCATTACAGCTACATGGAGTTTTTTACAGTGCTCTGAAAATGATAAAGGAGAGAGGTGTTCATACAACACAGTGTTACTGACTCTTTCTAATTTCAGTTTGTGATTGCACATGAGTTCAGAAAAGCAGTACAGATGCCTATGGATCCTGTAGATTTATTAAAGGTAATAGAAGCCCATGGTCTCCTCTTACATATTTCAGGTAGAGAGAAGGGGTCATGAAAAAGATGTGTATTATTCTATCCCATCAGTGTTATTATCTAAAAAGGATATCTGTTTTGAAATTTTTTTCTTTAAAAATATGAAAATTGTTTTCAAGTGTCAAGACATAGATAGTGCTAAGCAGCTTCAACACCTAGTGTCTCTTGTTGGTGCACAGAAAGTCCAGGAGAGACCTTGAAACTAGATCCTCTAGCTCTCTTGGTTTTACCAAGGCTGTCAAAAATGGGCAAAATGGAAAAGGGCTGCAGGCAATAATACCTGAAAAGCACATGGGCATTCATTCAAACAAGAAAGATTATTTGTGCCACCTGCAGTTGTTCAGGGGCATTTCTTAGGAGCTTATCAGCCCAGTAATGGCTGTTTCAAATTTTACATTACCATCAGACATACCCAAGAAATGGATGGCTAAGGTGCCATTGCTCTCACCAATGGTTTGTTGTGGGATTCATGCCACAGCAGGAAGAGCCAGTACCTCCTTACAGGTACATCTGTGTCTGATTCACTGACCCTGTACACTGCCTACACTATCCCTCATGACAATTTTTTTTTTTTTGGTAGGGGGGTGGTTCTTTTTGCAGGGATGTCTTTTAATGCCAAAGATAAGCAAACAATAAATAAATCCTTTGCTTTTGGTGGCAGCTGGGAGAGAGAGGAGAAAAAGGTAATGACTAACCTTCCCTGCAGCAGGTAAATCTACACTGTAATTGGCAGGCAGCTTTAGAAGGGGTGTTCTCCTAGAGTGCAAAGTCCTAATACAGGACTTGATTTCCTACAGGTGCTACCATAACATGACTCATAAAAGCAAGCAGGATAAAAGTTCAAAAGATACTGAATGAATTTGTAATGGAAGGAATAAGTATCAGGGCATGTTGGATTTTCTAACCTTTATTAGAAGTAACACAATATTCAGCAAAAATTCACCAAACTAAATATTTTTATATAACTACAGAATAGAAGAAATTTGAGGTCTTCTGGAGAAAAGCTTGAAAGTATGAATGCAATAAAGAAAAGACAGTCAAAACCCATAGTTTTTCCAATCTGGACATAGATTGGAATGTTTATTTCTTAACCTATATTTTGTGAACTTGTGAAGTTATAATTACTGCGGAGGTTAAAGCAGTGGACTATTCTTTATAGTTATTGCAGTGGAGCTTTTGCGGGTTTTTTATTAGAATAGTTAAATTTTGTGTGAATGTACGATTTGTAACGTACCATTTTTAAGTAACTGTTCTTTTCACAGAATATAAATCAAAATCCTCTAAATTACTAGAAGTTGCACTTTTAAGAAGATGACTTTAAAGAAATTAGTTTCAGTTTTTAATGTATCAGCCAGTCAACTGTATTTAGAAACAGTTTCATTTCAACAGCATACACTGACCAAGAAAAAGTGGCTAATATGGATGGAGAGGTATTTGCTCATACAAGTAATTTCAAACCTGAATGACTAAGGTTAAATGTTGGCATAGCCAGGTTTTCCTTAAAGCCTGAGTTGTACCACTGATTTTCCTAGTGGCAAGCTAAGAGGAATCCCAAGTGATCTTTGCAAACCCCTCTCTGCATTCAGAAAACTACACTATTGCTATTCAGATGTGAATCTGTCCAAAGTTCAAGGTGTTTTTATTCCTATCATTGCTCATCCCTACACTTCATGAGGCTGGCTACAGAAGGAAACAGTGGAAGACCTCTGTAAAGGAAATATAACAGTTGCTATACCTTGGGAACTACATTGTCATTTAATGAATAATTGTCTCATGAAGTGTTCCCATCAGAATATATTTCCCGGCAGCACAGATGAAACTGGAGAGAAAAAATGGGCACCTTAAACATTCATTAGTAGAGCCAGCTGCTCTTTTGTCAAAGCCAGCAGAAACAATAGTAGTGTGAATAACAACCCTCCCAGTCCTTCTGCAAAACAAATACACACACATATATATGTGAACATCCAAAAATAATGTCCCCTTGAGTTTTATACCAAACCCTCACACATGTATCTAGTGCTAGGTAACAGTTCAATTTTATAGAAGATGAGGGAATTTCCTATGGGAGAATAATCTCCAGATAGACATTCACAAAATCCCTACAAATCAGTCATTAGCTCTAAAGAAAGTTCACCTTCCAGGTTTAAAATTAATGTGGGAATGAGAAATCAAAAGAGAATGATTGGAAATGACATCTAATTAGTCTAGAAATTATGGTTTCACCTGGTACTACACCATCAGATCTACACACTCTGAGCCCTCCTGTCAATACCTAGTTCATGACTGAGCCTGAAAGTATGTCCTCATCACCAAAGACAAAATGCAGTGAACAGGCCTGGGAGTGGAAAGTACCATGTCAGGAGCAAGTATGCAACTGTATTTTTTACATCCATTATTATTATATAATGGGAAAGCTGTTCTGCTAAGTTCTGTATTCAGGTGTGGTTTTNTTTTTCTTTCTTTAACCCCCCCCCCCAAAAAAAAAAAAAAAAAAAAAAAAAAAAAAAAAAAAAAAAAAGGCTTACTAGAGAGAGATCTCATTGACTGGTAGTTAAAAGACTGAATATGTGGGTTTTGATCAAAAATTAAACTCTACAGACTACGACAACTACCAGTTTCAAAAGCAAAGACTGCTAAACCTGAATTTTACCAGGTTGGAACAAGATAATATGGAACCACTATTCAACCAGAGTAGCATTTCTTGACAGAACAGCAATGGTTGAAAGCAGAAGCTACAAAAGGGGTTTTTAAGGGATAGTTGATGTACCTATCACAATCTTAAGAAGCTGGCTCTATTCAGCTGCCTCAGGCACAGCCCTTGTAAGTGTCCAGGCCCAGATTCCAAATTCTGTTCCTGCCACTAGCTGTAATTATACCAATGCATCACCTCATAATGTCTATTTAATGGTTTGAAATGTGGTATCCTGGGACTAATGCACCTATTTGCTCTAAGTACAGAATAGCACATCCCAGTATGTGCTATTGGTCTGCAACTCTACTTGAATTTACTATTGTCAGTTCTCCCAGGCTTAACAAAACGTGTTCTAAAGGATGCACATCCTAAATTATTCCCTCTGCTTAGGATCTAACATCTGCTTCTGCTGTAATCAATCACAGCAAAACCAACAAATCAAAGCAGGTTGCAGCTGATGTTCAGCATAACAAGCAGCTACTTATCATAAGATGTGCATTACCAGTGGGGAACATGATTATTCCCATATTATAGATATGGAAACTACACTCCATGCTCACCACCTTGCGTAGATGGCAACATTCACACAGTCCCAGAATCTTCCCTTGTTATTCCAGTGCATCAACTTGTATTGCTATAGCAGCATTAGCCTTGGGCAACCAAGACAAGCTTCTGAGTAGAGTTTCCTTTGTGCACATGTTGCTAGCAAGTAATTTATAAAGCATTAATTTGTACTGATACTACCAGGTCATTTTATTTTTCTGCAAAATGGCACATTTCTACCAAGGCTCCTGCTTGTCTGACAGGAGATTCTTCCGTCTGACATGATTCTTAGGGCAAGGCAAGAACTCAAAATCTTCGCTAAGGCCACACACACAGCTGCATAGAAACTTGTTACTGACATTCATCCCAGAGAAAGGAAAATTAAACAAACTACAACAACAAATTCATTTCTATTTACAAGGATTTGCATGTACACGTTAATTCCTAAGGACTACTTTAGAAATTAACTATAAATTCTTTATGCATCAGCACTCCTTGAGACCGAGTACTCTACATAGTAAAGGGATTTAAAAAAGAAGAACTTCAATGTCTTGAATACACACTGACACAATAGATCAAACTAAATATAAAAGACATAGATTATTACCCTTTCAATTAAATTAATTAAACAATACTCCCTCTAACCAATGCTCATTGTCACAGTCTGATATAACAAAACTATAATCTTTTCCCTCAAGTCTCTACTCATACAAATTTCAAACAAATGAAAGAAAGGATTCGTCACTGGAACCCCTTGGAAATCAGTCATTTTTAGACTACTGAAGTTACTATCCTTATGTTAATTTTTTAATAGCAGCTTTTTTTTTTTTATGGCAACTTTTTTTTTTTTTTTCTAATGTTACACAAACTGAAAGCAATGTAAATAAAGGCTGGATCTTTTATAAGAAGTAAGCAGCTATATGAAAGCCACCTACTGCTCCAGAAGCATTGCCACTCACAGCTCAAAACACAGTTGGTGAGGTTCTTGCTTGCATTTAAGTTATTTAAGCATAACCCCAAAATCTTGAAAACAGCTTATATAAAAGCAATGAAACCAGTTTGAATACTAGTGAAAAAACTGTTGTGGTCCAAGAAGTTCACACAGATAAATATACAATTATCTGATACTTTGAAAATAAGAATAAATTCTAGCATGCTCTTTTTTCCACATTCTATTAAAAAAATTAAAAATGGCAGAAGCATCAACAACAGTGATCATGACTTTTTTTTCTTTCCAAAGCAAATTAATTCTTGTTCAATTTTTTAAAAAAGCTTTTGGAAAAAAAAAATCAAGATTTATCACTTCAAATCAGTATATTCCAACATTAGCAAGAGACAATAAATCTGATAGAACAACACTTTAATCCTAGATACTTTAGGAATAAAGGTGTTTCAAGATAAAATTCTTATGAATTACAAATCTCTCATATATTTTTCAAGGTCTCACATATTTTTCAAGGTCTAACTTCAACTAGTCACTTTTGGTTTTGACTATATGTTCTAAACTTCCTTTACCATTTCAAATAAGAATATATAATTGACTAAACCAAAAAAAAAAAAAAGTGATAATCCTACTTGGCCTTGTTNTTTGGTTTTGACTATATGTTCTAAACTTCCTTTACCATTTCAAATAAGAATATATAATTGACTAAAACAAAAAAAAAAAAAAGTGATAATCCTACTTGGCCTTGTTAAAAAAAAAAAAAAAAATCAGTACTTCATAGGTCTGAACTATTAGATAAATATTAAGAGAAAGACAGGCAAAACAAAAATATACCCAAGATTTTTCACCCAACGGAGAACAGAGAATGACATAATAAAGTCCCTTAACTACTGAGTTCAGAAAACAAATTGCAAAGAACATGACAAAAATTTAGCATTTTGTAAACTTGAATTTGCTCTACATTTTCCCCCACTCAGTATAGGGAAAGAATAAACCATCCTGAGCCCATTTCACCATGGAAGAAAAACCTCAATACAACCAGTTTAAGCCTCAAATTCCACTGGAGTTAACAATCCCCACGTTCTCACATTTCCCTTTCCTAGGTGTGAAAGATCAGACAGCCCAGCCCCAGTGGATTTCACTGAATGAGGGTGGGGCAAGGTGCCTTGCCACCCAGGATGCCCTGGGTGGGGCCAGGATTCCTATTTCCAAGAAGGAATAGGTTCTTCTACTTGGCTTCAGTGTAATCAAGCTTGACTAATCAACTTTTGCCACCAAAATAAGTAACCCTGAAAAGGGTATAAATGGTTAAAGTTGACATAATTAACTAGCTACAGAAAGGAGCCCAGAAGTCATATCTCCGCTAGTCATTCTCATAATGAAAATTCTCCTTGAGCCGAAGCTCGGTCTCTGGTAAATAAGAGCCCTTAAAAGCAAAATTACAATCATGGATTTTTCTTCATCTAGTAATAACAGAAAAAGAAAATACCAATAAGAATTATTTTTCTTGACATTTCTCTCATTTAGATTTGCTTTTCTGAGATCAATGCTCTGGGACTGGGAATACTCTTGGCATTCATATACTGCAGAACTAGAGATCTACTTAGAGAAAAATAAAAGAAACAGCAAGGAACAACATGAAGTTAGTAGGAAAAGTATTTCACTACAGTTAGAAACAAGGAAAAAAATCTGCAAGATCAAATAGCCAGTCTGTAGAAATAGGATACCGATCTATTTATATAAATTTCTAAAACTGATCTTGGGGTAGATTCAGCTGAGGAAAACAAGAGCAGGTGGCAGATTACTGCAAACATGGTACATCCTAGGCCAACTGTGAAAAAAAAAAAAAAGACTGACTCTCACCTAAATATAGTGAGATATAGCCCTATTTAAGTGTTTTGCAGTTCTTCTGATGTGGGGAGTATATCATGAAACACACTAAAATTCACTTAGCTGCTGAAGTGCATAAAAGACAGTAGTTTGAATATGCCTTCATTAGAATAATATCAGTAAGAAGTGGAACCACGGGGTGATCTAAAACACCTCTAAAACAAAATGTCCTTGCATGCTCTCCACCAATGAACTTTTGTTTGGATTTTCTCCCAAGCGAATAATTAATATTTGCATGAGTTTGACAAACACTCATACTGCTTCTGGACTATTTCAATATAAGAAACAATAAGAATGTATAGCTAGGAGGAGGGACTTGAAGAAATTCTCTTGTTCTGGTCTCTCTTAAAGTCTTCCTCTCTATCTTCCTGCCAGAACTCACATGATGGAGCTTTGTTGCTCTATTACAGGTCTTTGTTGCTCTATCTAAAACAGGTCAGAGAGTGATTAGTTTGCCTTTGTATCTCACCTAGAATGTTCCTTTCCGAAAAGCCACACAGAGCAAAAGAGGAATAAGACTGCATCAGACTCCCTGCCTTCTGCAGTGGCCCCAGATGGAAGTCATCATTTAAGCTACAGTGGTGGCCTCTGTTGTTTTATGGCCCCTGGGCAACTCTCAGTGCTAGAAAAGCTGTGGTGCCTGTAACAAGCTGGCAGAGTATGTACAAAAATGTGCTGTAATATGGGACATAGTGTCTGGTTTGAAAAGGAGAGGTCAAGTCCTCAGCTTACACATTGATTGTAGAGGCTGCATCCAGTGCTGTTGGATTTTGGATGGTTTTACAAATTTTTTGACAAGATGTAAGTCATGGGAAAATGCAGTTTCAGTATTATCCAGGAAATCAAACAAAGAGGGATGATTTCTGTGATACAAAAACTCTATATATGTAATTTTATTTTGTTTCATAGAAAAATGTCAAGGAAGTTAGAAATGGCATAAAGGTCTAAAGCTGAATCACATTTGTAAATCTTTTGCATAGTAATAAACAAGGGCATCTGCAGTTTCATTTTCTTTAGTGACATGGTGACTACTTGGAGAATAAATATAATTGTTAACTTTCTTGGCTTTTGTCTTTAATGCTGTTAGCCTAAAAATGAACAGCTCTGCAAACAAAAAGTAGGTAGCTTTGATTTTGTCAAGGGAGAGAACAATTTTATTTTTTTAATGAGCCTTACATAAATCACAGACATACTAGCTCTGGTTTGCTACATTTAATAGTTCTCACTGTGAATAATTCTACTTTATATTTCTAAATGTATGAATTCAAATATTTTCTAATTCCTTTCTGAAATCAGCTTACAATTATTTTGTTACTATTTTGTGTTATTGACCACCAATGTTACATTTCCTGATACACAACTGTTGGCCCGACATCAGCATTCCAAATCAAACTTCCCTACTTTATGCTACTCTAAATCTTTGTTCACTGGTGTTTAAAGGTGATGTTGAGCATCTCAGTAGTATCTGTGCATTACTTTCCAAATGAGATAATTAAGCACAGCTGACATGGTACCAGGGACCTTTTAAAATCTGACTCCATCACCTCTAGCTACATTATTTATTTAGGTTGCATGTCAATTATACAGATACAAACTGTTAAACTCCCAGGTCCTGAACCACCCATTATTCAGGCCAAGAAACTTGATCAAAGTTATGGCTTTTATTTGATTATGTGCTTGCACTTTTGATTTGTCAGGCCATGTGAAGTTTGGCTGGCTTGGAAGCACCTCACTCTTAGACTGCAGCTGAAATGCTTGTTGTTCATCTAGATCTAGAAGCTGAGGTGGTCAGTCTCCAAGTACAGATACAGTTTAAAATTTTCTGTCCCTACTAATTTTCATTTTCCTTAAATTAGCTGCCTTTTTGCCATCTCTTCAGATACAAGGGCATGCATCTCTCTCATGTTTCTTCATTGGTAAACCATGAGGATTAAATTAAAGCCCCTTTCCTCAAATCATTGAGTCTCCTGCCCTTGATCTGAATGAAAAGTACAGACCCCAATAACTCGAGGTAAGCAGTTTTCTGTTGTACAGTATAATCTCATTTCCTTTTTAAAGCTTGTCGTGGATTGTGAAACTAATACTATTCTATTTGCCATCTGTATGGCAGTTGTCTTCTGTTAAGTGACCAGTTTTCCTTATCTCTTCCACAACCACTCCTCCCTCCAGGGAGACATCTGCTGATAACANTAAAGGACTGTTATCCCTGCTCCCATATTTTCTGCCTGAGAGCCTCTTGACTTAAATTTTATAGCAATTCGGAGGGAGGGGGTTTACATTCTCTGTTTCAGGGGAGGCTCTGGCCTTCCTTAGCAGACACCTGTCTTCCCAAACCAAAACAAAGCTTTACAAGGAAGTAATCAAAAAAGGCATAATACCTGAGGTATAGGCTACTTTGAGCTTGCAGCATACCATAGGTACGAAATTATCATTTATAACAAGTGTAATAACATAATGGGAAATCATAGAATCAGTAAGGTTGGAAAAGATCTTCAAGATCATCAAGTCCAATCTTTGACTGAACACCACCTTGTCAACAAAACCATGGCACTAAGTGTCATGTCTGGTTGTTTCTTGAACACTTCCAGGGATGGTGATTCCCCCCTGTCCTGGGCAACCCTTTCCAATGCCTGACAATTCTTTCAGGGAAGAAATTCTTCCTGATGTCCAAACTGAACCTCCCTTGGTGCAATTCAAGCACATTTCCAGTTGTCCTGTCACTAGTTGCCTGGGAGAAGAGGCCAACCCTCACCTGCCAACAACATTCCAGGAGGTTGTAGAGAGTGTTAAGGTCCCCTGTGAGCCTCCTTTTCTCCAGGCTAAACATCCCCAGCTCCCTCAGTTGTTCCTCCTAGGACTTGTGCTCCTGACCCTTTACCAGCTCAAATCCCCAAATACTTTAAACTACTTTAAAAAGCTTTAGCTTACTTAGTTTTAGCTTTGTCTCTAAAGTTAGTTAGTGTAAACTCAGGTTGAATCAGTGACAGTGACATGGACTGGCGTCATTTCAGAGCACCAGTCACGGTTTATGTTGGCACTGTCTTGGCTTCACAAGCGTGAAAGAGAGAAGCACATCTTTCTGCTTTGTTTTTGGCTTAGGGCAATGAATGTTGCTGAAAGGAATTTTTTTTTTTGGCTGTTACTCCTGGATGGCACTATTCCAGCACAAAGCAAAATAGCTTTGTGTGCCTTTGTGGGTGTGGATGAGTTATGCTAACACAAGCGACACACAGGGCAGCTGTAGGTATAGGCTTTTTTGTTCATTCACAGGGAGGAGTAGAAAGAGAGCTTTTGTAACACAAGAATTTATCTTATGACTTTCCTTAAAAAATATTTTTATTTTTTGGTTTTTCAAATTATCAAATCTTTCTTGTCTGTTAGGCCTCTACTCTACAGATACACAAGCACAAACATCCACCTTGAATTCAGCAGCTACAAGTTCTGCTCATCTCAAAAAGAGCTTTCTGAAAATCTGGCAGACACTGGAAGGGAAGGCATGTTATATTAATGAGAAATTACATCTAGCTTGCTTTTGTTATTACCATGCTTGTTTTGTTGAGAATAGTAATGTCTTTTTTTATCCTAATTTCAAGGACAGCTTTTGCATATGCAGACATTTCTCTACAAATAACACAGGGCTCAGGAAGACGCTGCTCATAACATTTTGCATTTTTTACCCCAGTTACAGTAAAATAGGAGGTTTCACAGTTCAGTCCTACTGAGGACAGCTTGAACTCCTTCACTAGCTCTAATTTGAAGAATCTGGCTGCAAACTAACAGTAACTTCACCTGTGGAGACCCTGAAAACAGTATGGATGCACCCTAACCTTAGTGCACGTGATTAGTGAGGGGATGGAAGGGGGGTCAATGGAAAAGAGAAGGGGGAAAAAAAATAAAAAAGCAAGTTCCTGGTTCTTCCTGCACCAGAATTTGGAGATTATTAGTGCCTTACTTCCTTAGTTCATTCACCTACCTTTTTCTCTAAAGATATCTATGTCCCTGTTTATTTTGCCTCCTCTCTAGGCATGGAAAAGTTCCCTTGTCTCTAATAAAAATAGCCCTAAATCACAGCAGGGAAAAGCCAGAGCTTATGCTCTTTCCTGTAATTTCCCACTACAGCTCCTTTTATTCTTTATGAGTCATGATCACTTATTACTTCAGTTGCCCTCCAGCTCCTGGAAGTCATGCAAGAAACTTCCCAAAGTTACACTTAGGTCATTTGCTGATATCATAGAGACTTTAACAACCACATCAAGCAGCCATTTGTTTGATCCAATGTGCATATCAACATAAAAAGAACTGCTGGTGGATTTACAAAAAATAAGTTTAAATTAAAAAGCAGAGTGTTCAGGTGAAATGTTGGACATTTAACCAAGTAAGTAGCATTTAGTAGCAAGCAGACTGCAAAACAGAGGCAAGACAAAATGGCTCATGACATTAGCATGGCTTTCATTTTATTTATATTATCAAAGGGACAATTGAGGACCCATGTTCTGCAACAACTTCAATGCTTGACACTACTCACCCCATTTTGTGACAACAAAATGGGATTCCCATACCATTTTTGGGGAACACAACCACACTTAAAACACAACAGCCTGTGATACAGTACTGAATACTGAAAGTCTTATGATCAGGTAGCACTGAACTCAGCTGAGGAGGGAGAAGAATAAGCATCCTTGGATAATTGTGTATCACATCTGGCTAAACAGGGATCTCTCCCCTGGGCTCCTTCAAGAAAGGAAAGTCAGGTTTTGGCCTGAAGCAACTGTTTATAGACAGGCTGGGAACAAGTTCTTTTTAACCCAGAGTCCATTTAAACAACTTTAAAGCTAAAGAAATCTTTGATTGCTCTGCTGAATCACATTCCATGAGGAAAAAAACCTTGTTCATATGAAAATAGAAAGGATATAAAAATAAGTAAATAAAAATCTACAAACTACAATATCTCATTTTAATGGAGAAAGGGGAGTGAGAGAGTGCATGAGGCTGCAGATACAAGGGCAAGATAACTCCCAAAAATTCATTGAATTGCTACAGAACTACTTCATATAGGGTATTCCTGTCTCAGCAAACTGTTTGGATCCACCACAAACTAGACATGCAGAGCTATGAAACATGCAAGCTGACATTTAGCATGCTTCTGCATTAGCATGGCTGCTGGTGAGCCAGCCATGCTGAGAGCAGAGTTTGAGACCCAGACTGTGGCTTAGGATATGGTATGCATCACAGAATTTCTGCCCTGTAAGGTACCTTGTTTAGGAAACAGGGGCTATGTACCCACCTGACTCTTCAAGTCTCTAAGTTCCCACCTCAACCTCTATATTGGGTTAAATTTCTTTGTTTCAGAACCGACATTTCTAGGCAGCACTAGGCAAGTCAGCTATCACAGAGTTTTGGTTGAAACTGCCATTTTTAATAACTAGTTTCAAGAATGAACTGGCTTCTCAGAGCACAGGTGACTACACTGGCTCTAAAAAAAACATGTAATAAAATCAGGAGAGAAAATGCTGCTCCTTGTATAAATAGGCAAGAATCTATTTTTTTTTTCCAAGTCACACGGGATTCTGTACTCTGAGAAGATGTGGTATGACTCCTACTAAGTAAGGCAGAATGCTTCATAGGTTGCTATTTCCTTCCTCTTACCCCACAAATTAGCCACAGTTTCTGAAAGTGGTGTCCTTTGCAGTGGACAGTATGATATGCTCCTTAGTAATTTTTAAATGGGGAAAACCAAAACTATGGAGTCACTGTCTGACAAAGGATGATTCAGGGGGATTTTTTAAAATCTTTTTAATCTATTTTTTAAAATTCTTTGAGTTTAGGGCAAAGAAGAAATATTAAAAGGGTGGAGACAGAAAAAGGATTTCAGAACCTCCCCAGAATGAAATATAGTTGCAGGGATGTTGCTCAAAACCTGCTGTACTAAAGGATGGCATGGCATTTCAGTAAATTAAATCTTTAATATAATCTTTTTATTACACTGATGGAATGGATTCTGACAGAAAACTTTCATTTTCAAGGGTTCAAATACATTTTAAAAATAAAGTCAAAATTGAAAAACAGTAAACACTGAGTTAGAATTGGAGTGGCAGTTTAACATAAAATGTATCTATGCAAGTTTTGTAAATAACTACTGATAAATAAGTGGCAATGTAAGTTACTAGGTTCTTTCACTAATTAAAACTTAACATGGCTTAGAAATGAGCCTTTGAAACTCTGTCTTGGCTTGACTGTTTTGTTTTATAGAGGCAATGATAAAATATTTCTTCTGTTTCATTTGCTTCCTATTCTGTTACAGATTCAGCTTAATCCATAAATTTTCAGATTAGGAGCAGCCTAACATCTCTAGATACACAGAAGTGCTGTGAAAAAAGTATAAAGTTCTTTAACTTGAACATTCTGAGAGATAGGAATAACAGTCCCTATTAGCAAAAACTTGTTGCTCAACAAGAAAGAACTAATTTCCTTATAGGGTGCTGCAAGGAACTGCTTTTTCAAGGAGGTAAAGCTTTTCAAACTGCCAAGTGACATATTCACTCTCAGGGCTCGGAACTCTGCCTGAAACAAAACAAAAATCCAGGCTCAGAGTACTAACAGGATTGCTGCTTCCTGTTCCTGCTAATGTTACAGAGGAACCAAAGCATACTCATTGACCAAAAAAAAAAGGAATAGAAATATACACCACGTGGACATTAACCACACTGCTGGACAATTCCAAACCCTTAAGAGTTTCAGAAATTACTCATTTGTCTACATAAATAAATGGGGGTTTTTTTATGTTCAGAATGAGTCATTAAGAGCTGGAATACATACAAGGATACTTATCATAGACTAATATAGATAATAATGAAAGGGCTCAAGGAGGAACAGGATTCCTGTAAAACCTTAATTTCTCCTTTCTTCACCTATTATTCCCCAGCAGCTCTTAAATTCATAAATATTGATACAATGGGTTCAACTGCATTTTTTATTAAATAAATGAAAGATTTGCATAGTACCATAAGCATAAATACCTGTTCACTATCTATTTAAGACCAAATTTTAAGAACCTGCACTTAAATAAAAGTGAAATATTTATGTCTAAAGTGTATAAAAATATGCTAATATCTATACCAATATTTAAATGTCTCCCAGTCCTCAGCAGCTTACAGTCAAAGCAAGTGCACATTTATTTATTGCAAGGAGTTAAAGTGCTGGTAGGTATGTAGGTATAGATAGGTACTTGGTGGCTTGTTTGTGCTGTAGCTTCACTCACAAGCACTAGAGATTGTACAGTGTCATCACATATTTAAGAGAATTAATCTATTTTTGACTTGTTTGTTACAATTCAAAAAACTAACTTAATGAGCCCAACTCCCACCCTTATTTGGGAGAAATAGGCACCTAACTTCACTGTCAGAATTAAATATGACATTACCTCCCAGGACTGCCACCACCAATTACATTCTAATAAAATTAGCTTTTAGATAAGCACATCAATATTTGCATACAAAGCATTCCTACCCACAGGTCACTAGTTCCAACCTGAAAGAAAAAGCTGCTGTATGCAAAATTGGTGGTCAGTGTTCAGTTTCAAGTGAGTATAAGTTTCAAGTGCTATGACAATGCAGCCAGAAGATTTTGCATAACCTTAGAAAATAGTCCAAGGATTGTGTCAATACTGACACCAAGTTCTCCACATTCCTCAGTAAGTGGTCCCCAAAGGGAGAAGTATAGCTTCTGGAACACTCTCAAGAAAATGCAACTGCAGCTGTTACATCTGCTCTGTGAATAACCAGAGGTTGAATTTCAGCAACTAGGTCTGTCAGCAGCATTAAAATTATACTGCAGCAAAACAAAAAGAAGGCCTTTGTTAGCAGCTTCATGAAGAGTACTAAAGACTGAACACAGATTCTAAATCGCCCTGATATTTTTCTTGTTAACATACAAAGGACATGCACCAATACCTTAAATTCCCATTCTCTTTTTGTGAGTACATAGAAATATGAGTTTGTTCCTGCTGTCATTTTGATGCCAGCTACAGAGTTAAAAAAACAAAGGGAGGGAAGAGAGGAAAGGAAGGTTTTCAGTTAATTCCATCCTTGTATACAAACTTGTACTGCTCTTCCTGCTTAAATATGGAAGTTCTTTTATACACAGCATACTTCCTTACAACATTCCTAAAGAAGAGACAAAGAGACATTTTTTATTGGAAAAGGATTCATTATGGTTTTCAGGCCCTATTATGCTTAAGATGACACTGGGGCAGCATGTCCTCGAAGGAAGCAAAGACTTCAGCATTGGAAATTACTTGCCATGTTGCAGTTTTGGGTTTGGTGGTATGGGTTGCAAAGTTCCTTCACTCACCTCTGTCATACAGATGCAAATATGCCTTGTTTTACTGGATGACCAGGAGAGACTGGCAACATTCAATTCACTGTAAATCACATTGACATATTAATCTTTAACAAGAACAATCTAGCAAAGTGCTAGAGCTATGTTCACCACATGTTCCCAATTTTCTTGTTTCCTCTAGACGTCAATCCTGCAAACACATCAATGATTTTCTGTGCCAAAGTTGCCCAGTCTAAGCTTATGCACATAGTTGGAGTATATCATATAAAATTGTTTTATAACTTGTTAGCTTGTAACACCCATCCATGACTTTTCTATAAACAACCTAACAGAAAGGATGCAACAGGGGCTTCTATCTCCTACTTGTACAGGGAACCTGAGGCCCTCTTGAAAACTTACCACAGGCATCTTTCAAAATAAGTGAAGACCTTCATGAAGCCACATTGCCAGACTGATGAAGTTTTTAGAACATGAGTATACAATGACTATAATCTTTATGAGCAATACTGACCAACACATGTGGTTAAAGAAACAATAAGATTTCCACAGCTGTCAGATATTTTAAGGTTTTCAGAGTTTCCAAAATACCACATATATATAATTTAAAAATGTTTTAAAATGTAAGCTACACTTGTTTTCAGTAGATTACTGTTACCAATTTCTATCATTCAAGATCATAACTCACATTTACAGAGATTAGATTTCCAAAAGCAATTAAGAATTATTTAAATATTTCAAATATTTTCTTGCAAAATTGTAAGTGCCTATCCTGAAAATGATGAATCCATGATGAAATAGTTTCTAGCAGGTAGCAGTTTAACCCAAGTACTTGGTGGCTCAATTCATGGAGAAAATCATGTACAACCTCATTTCAAAAGCACATAAATAAATTATAGAAATCAAAATAAAAACAGGAGAACATGCGTGGGCATTGAAAGCATGCTTTGAATCTCTAGTAGAGTAAAAATATGTTCCTATGCAGCTGCTACCGTTTCCTGCTTCTGAAAAGAAATCCTCCATTCATTAATGTCTATGTAATGTAGATTACAGATCCTGGCAGGCTTATTTGAAAATAGACTGGCCAGAAGGCAGTCAAAAACTTCTATCTGAGATGTCTACCAAACTTAAAATTTATAGTGGTAAATGTCCAAAAAGGAGAAGAGAGAGAATGGGTTATTAATCCCACTCCTGCTGCTGGTTGATGCAGACTCTCACTCAGTATAACAGAGTCTATGAGCTCAGGTGTAGACACAGTCTGATAATATAGATACAAACAGCAATACCATAGAAGATAAACTTTTACAAATAGGTCACTAAAGGAATATAATCTCCTAAATTAATATATTTATGAAGAGCCAAATAAAATGTATGCTTTAATACAATCTACCTCTTTTTTACCTGAATCATGTTCATGGGTTATGCTGCACTTAGCCCATCTCTTGCAAACTCATTACTCACTTGACAGAAAAAGTTCTTTGGAAGAATGTATAGAAGATAATGATTTGATACTTGCTGGGGGTTGACCCAGGCCAGATGCCAGGTACTCACGAAAGCCACTCACTCACCTCCTCTGCAGCTGGGTAGAGGACAGAAAATTTAATGAAGGGTCCATGGGTTGAGATAAGGACCAAGAGACATCACTCATTAAATACAAAACAGCCTCAGCTTAGAGATGTAAAGTGAATTTATTACTCACAAAATCAAAGCAGGATAATAAGAAGTAAAACAAGCCCCTAAAAATTCCTTCCCTCCAGCCCTCCCTCATCCCAGCTCTACCTCCTACCCCAACAGGAGACAGGGAATGGGGGTTATGGTCAGTTCATCACCTGGACCTTCTCCTGCTGCTCAGGGAGAGGAGTTGTTCCTCTGTGTGTGGATTGTGAAACAAATTGTATTCTATTTGCCATCTGTATGGCAGTTGTCTTCTGTTAAGTGACCAGTTTTCCTTATCTCTTCCACAACCACTCCTCCCTCCAGGGAGACATCTGCTGATAACAGGCTATTGAATGTCAATGCATGACTGATAAGAGCTTTAACATCCCATTGTGAGATGCTCCACCCAGAGGGAGGAGCCAAGCATTCCTACACAGATA
>VZRH01000785.1:708896-800676 GCA_013397555.1 Urocynchramus pylzowi | reverse complement strand
GGCTTCTCCTGCTGCTCAGGGAGAGGAGTTGTTCCTCTGCTGCTTCATGGGATCCCTCACATGGGAGACAGTTTTCCATGAAGTTCTCTGATGTGGCTCAATCTCACAAGCAACAGCCCTCCCAAAACTGCTGCAACCAGAGTCCATCCCATGGGCAACAGCCCTCCCAAAACTGCTGCTGCGTGGGTCACTCTTCCATGGGGTGCAGTCCTTCAAGGACAGGCTGCTCCAGCCTGGGAGCCAGGGCTTCTCTCTCCACGTGTCTCCTATGGGGCCACAGCCTCCTCCAGGCATCCACACCGTCTGGTGAGGCTCCTCCATGGGCTGCAGGTGGATCTCTGCATCCCCCATGGATCCCCATGGCCTCCAGGGACACATCTGCTTCACCATGGTGCTCACCATGTCCTGCAGGGGATTCTTGGCTCCAGCACCAGGAGCAAAGAGAAGCCCTCCTCCTTCACTGACCTTGGTGTCTGCACAGTTGTTTGTCTCACATGTTCTCACTCTGCTCTTTGTCTGGAATTAAAACTGCACTCAAAAACTTTATTTTGATTTCTTCTTAAATCTGTTATCACAGAGGTGTTATCACCCTCTCCAATGGGCCCAGCCTTGGGCAGCACCATGTCTGTCTTTGGAGCCATCAGAGATTGGCTCTACCAGATACGGTGGAAGCTTCCAGCAACTTCTCACAGAAGCCACCTCTCTGGCCATCCCCACTACCAAAAACCAAGCCATGCAAACCCAATAGAGTGCTAATGAACTTCATGTCAGTTGCCCTCAGTATTTCCACTTACAATTGGAGATTCTGTATGTTAGCCTTTAAATTAAACACAACTTGAAAAAATACCCCAAAAACAAAACCCAAAAAACCACAAGATAAAAATAATTTAATGACCACTCTACTTCTTCCGCCGAGTCTAGTTCTATTTCACTTTTTGAGTAGTTTTCCCAGCACATTTTAATGCCTTATGGAAAAAACAACAACAGCAACAACAACAACAAAACCCAAACAAACAAAAAAAACCTAACAACAAACCAAAGCACTTTTAACTGTAGGTAAGACTAGGTGCTTAAGAAAAGATTTTCTGCAAATGCTAGTAAGTGTCTCAGAAATGCCCATTTTGATGTAACTGGAGACAGCCAGCATCATCCAAAGTAAATTCACAAAAAATGCACACACATGCACAAAATAAATACAAAAGTGAGTCTCATGTCCTAAAAGAGGAAATTAGACAAATATCTGGTAGAGGACTTAAACAGAGTAAAGATCAAAATTCTGCCGCAAGATGGAAATACAGCAAATTACACATAACAGAGGCTACTGACCAATGTATTTTTCTTACTGCAGTGAATAAATACTACACTGAAAGCCCCTTAATATTAGCAAAAATCCTGATCTTTTGTTAGCAATCAGATTAAGAGGCTTTTTTGAAAGCTTTGATTAAATGTCATACAGCTGTGACTTGTATCCACTGATAGAGCACTTCACGAGTAGACCTTGTGTTGTATTACAGAAGCTACTTTTGCTCCAGAATTCCTAATAGCTGAATCTTTTGGTCCTTCTGCCTTGAAAACTTGGTAGCTTTGCTCTGTTTCTCTTGAGTGTCTCCAGAGCGGGTCATTGGTGAATGGGCTGCAGTTACTTGCTACAAAATTTCTTGCATGCTGATGACGATGCCAAGTAACCAAAGACTCTATCAACTGCTCAGGAAGGCAGGTTTTTGGAGGTGAGGAGTTCTGAATAGGGACCTAATCCAGGCAGACTGTCTCTCTACCTAAGCAGAACACCCCAGAGGACTGTTTGCTGAACAAAGCTAAGATTTTCAACACACTAACTGGAGTTAAATATTTACAAAAAACCAGAGTTGCATGTTCTTTTGCTAAATGCTTGCAGAGATGCTTCAATTGGTTAGAAAGATAAAGAGCAGTTCTATATAGTGAATTCATAATTCTGTGTAGTGAATTCACAAATTTAAACAGGATATTTTTGTGAGCAAAAGTTAAAGTGCAATGAAATGTCTACATGGTGTTAAAGCCCTGGCATGTGGGGTAAAGAAGAAATAATGACTCTGCTTATCAAATTATGAATAAATCATTTAATATGAAAAATATGCCACAGATGCATTCTCTTAATCTGTATTTTCAACAACAGCCAAACTCCGACCTGAAATAGGATCAGAGATGTTTCAGATCTGCCAGGGCCAAGCTCTTAGACTGTCATGTCTAGATTTTTGGTTAAATGATAAAATTAATGATTTTTTGTTTTTATAGGCTTTCTGCTCTATTCATCTGACTCAAAATCAGATCCATAAGACATTCTTCTTTTAGTCTGGTTTCACCTCAAATTTGACTGTCTATGTATAGCTTAGACTCCAAACCATGTTGAATTCTAAGGAACGAAAACTTGCCTAGAATTCTCTGATTCCATCCCACTATTCTCATAAAGCAAAAGGTGCTTAGCATTTTAACAGTTATTTCTTGTTCCAGAATTCCCCAGCCTAATGCAGGTTGTGCTTAATAATAAGAAAGCAAAAGACAATTTCTGCACAAGGTTTGCTAGTTATGTTACATATGCTGAATTTTATAACAGAATATCTTAAATGAAAATTTAAATCTGTAAGAAGATTCCCGAGCTGTACTTTTGAACATTTAGTCTGACTGTCCTTGCTTAAACAAAACAGTCTTCCATTTCTATTTTTTTTTTTTTTGTGAGCAGAGCAATTGCAGGACTGGAATAAAAACTGTCAAAGGAGAATGATTTGTGGTGGATGTTCCTGCTGCTGTTGCTTAGGGGGTGTCCTTGTCATATCTGAATAAGCCCTCTAAAACTTGATGGTTGCCTTTTTGTAGCAAAGGAAGTGATCGAATTAACCACAGACCATTTGTTTCTCTTGTTGTTAACTCATTTCATTTCTTACGGATGTCTAAATATATTGCAGGGATTTTTTCTTTTCGCTTATTAGAAATTATTGTCTGCATGTCTAATTAGGTATTCTACCATTACAATAATCAATGCAAAGATGTAATTTTTCTTCTGCAATTATCTTTTATGTCAGTTATGCAACCTGAAATACCTCTGCAAAATAGGTAATTCAGCAATTGTTTCCCACCCTTCAGAGGATCTAAGACAACCAAAAAAGAAAAGAATCAAAATCATTGGCTCACTTGAAAATAATAAGGTGAGAGTCAGTTCTTTTGAGAGGACATTAAAAATCAACAGTGAATTATGTTCTGAAAAGTAAAACTATAATGCAACAACAGAGGCCCCAAGAAGAGCACAACTGTCTGTGAAACTGGAGGAAAGAAACCTAATTTAAATAAACCACATTACTATCCTTTAGCAAAGCAGCTTGTGTAGAATCTCCACTGCATTTAATAAACATCATGACCTTTGATTTTCTTCAGTCCAGTTCCTGTTTATGTAGCTTATGACCTGGTTACTTATCAGTTCAGAGAAAAAGAGAGTCCTTTTATAATTTGTCTAATCAAGTGTTGTCCTCAAGCACAGAGGGACAGAGTACTCTTCTGACTAGTTGCCCTCTTTTCAGAATAGATGGGTTGGAAGAAGACAGTAAGAGACAGCTTAGTTTCACTTCTGCTGCCTGCTGACATTAAGAGAGACAATGCAGAGGTTGAGAACAGCAGTAAAGGTTACAGGTGAAGTAAGAGGCAAATAACCAGGCTGCAGGAAGGAAGCTACAGGAATTCTGACTCACAGGTGTGTCTGAGTCAGTGTTTCTTGTGACAGCAGCTGGGAGAGGTGGTAAAACTATGCATTTCCCTTTGTTTGGGCTATGATTTCTGAATACAACCAGTTGTGGATATCAGCATTGTGACATCTCTCTTCCACCTGCAGCAGGAAAACTTGCAAGCACCATAACTGCATTTTAAACCCTTAAAAAACCTATTGGATAAGGAAAAAAAAAACCTCTCGATGTGACGGCTGTGTCACAAGAATAACACAACTCATACGCGATGTTTCAGCATCCGAACAGGAACAGGAAAAGAGTATTTTACTTTTCAGACCTCAACATTTATAAAATTCCAAAAGTGACAGTGGATTGGAGGCTGGCATTGCCACCTTTCCAACCACACTGGTCAGACTAACAGTCCATCAAACTTCTTCTCCTACATAGAAGAATGCAAACAATCATTATTTACATGAAAGTGTGTGAGAAACTCCATTACAAGAATGTAAACATCAGAAAGCTTAGAAAATCTCAAAAGACCAGGGTAACATCTCTCCTCCGAGCCTGATAGTTATAATTTAAAATTCAGTGAAAGGAATACTTGATGTTAATAGTATTTGTGAACAACAACCCATGGTTATACTTTCCAGCTGTATAAAGACCTATACTATTTTCACTGCTTCTGCATCCCAAGTGATTTCCCAGTTTTTGCCTCACAGTTAATATAGCTCTTATATACTAAATTTCATTCCATGTGCTTCTTTCATGGAGGTAATTACCACATGCATTGCAGTGTCATTCCCTCTGAAGTGAACCATCAATACATTTGGGAACTTGTTGAACTGAGTCATTTCCACTTTTGCTATGCACTACAGCCTTATTTTCTGGCTGTAGCTGAAATCAGATTTTTAAATGTTACTGTGTGGGATTCTTGTAATCTTTCCTAAAGGACAGGATTGCAAGAACTACAACCTTCCTCTTAGAAGTTGGAAACTAACAAAAGGTTTCTCCTAGAACAATAAAAGCCAAGTGATTACAACCATTATACTCCATTTACTACACGCAAGATAGAGTTAAATTGTTCACATTACTAAAGAAATGCTCCACATTTCAACCCGTAGGATCCTTCTGAAACGTTAAGGGACACTTTTTTTTGTTTCCACAGACCTCCACTTAGTTCAAAACTGAACCAGAACTATTATACATATAAATATTCAAAACCCTTTATGGCTTTATCTAAAACCTAACATGAGAGAAGAAAAATGTTGGGCCATTCATTACAAAGGACTTCTGTCATCAAAGGGGCATGAGTCCTTCTTGTATAACAAATCCACCTTTAACTGATAGGTAGACAAGAACACTATCAAATACTTAGTGACAATCAAGCAGATTAACTTTGTCCTTCCCCTTTTCCTCTGTATGTTTATGTACCAGACAGCATAAGTACTGTCATGATCTCTCAAGGCAGGGAACTGCCTCATAAAAGTTACTGGAGGAAAAGCCTTTTTTTCAAATTAGGAATTGTTAGCTGCATTTTTTTTTTTTTTTTTTTTTTTGAAGGAGAGTCATATGAACACACAGGAAATACATCTGCACCAAATGAAAATATCTGCTCCTGGACCTGGGCCTGATGCCAAAACAAAGCATCAGAACTTGGACTGAGAATCTGAAACCAAAGCAGAAGCAGAGATGCCCACTAACACTGGTATTGCATGTCCTGTAAGGAATTGCACTTCACTCTTGAAAGTAATGCTACTTTCATACTGAAGAATGACAGTTAATCAAAACGGTCAAAACCAATTTTGCCCTGCTATATGTCGTGCAGTCCGACCAAAAAAAATTTCAGAGCCTCATGCACTATCTGATTACATACAGTAGGACATTAAACAGAGATACCATAAAAATAACACTGAAACTACTGTGGAAAAGAATTCTATGGACAAGGAACTAGCAAACACTGATGAGCTGAGCTTTACCCACAAGTATTAGTGATTTATTACAAAATAGCCACACTGGGACATTTAAACCACTTCCCCAACCCCCTCCACTTCTAGCTGTCTGTTACTGGTTAGAAAGAGACTCTCCCTTCTACTTCCCTGCTTGGCATTTAGCACCATTCTCCACCCACACAGGCTACTCAAAATGGCACCCACACTGGAAATTTTGTGCTTTTCAACTCCTATTTTCCATCTGTATCAAATTCCACAACATTACAGCCGCAATTCCAGAAGTCAGCTAAATTTATTGTCCTCATGCCTGCTCTGCTGCTCAAGCGTATTTTCCTCTTTCTTCTTTTGCCCTCCTATTAAGCAATCTGGGCAGTTTAAACACCAGCATACCCCATGGAGGTTAAAAGTTAAACAGTATCCAAATGCAACATTTGAAGGAACAAATAAATAGAGCAAAAACAACTGAAAAAGTGAATGCTGGCTAGTTCCTGCATTCAACTTCCACTGAAGTTCAAATTTCATGAGGCAAGTGTTCCTAAGCTTTTAGGAAAGTTTACAGTTCTGGAACATACACTGCAGAATTCCTCTAATATGGGAATGTACTTTATCCTTTATCTATAGGTGTCATTAAAAACAAAAAAGAGAATTGAAATCAGAGATAGCAGTTCAGTTTGGTATTTAAAGAGCAAGAAAAAACAGCTCTCTCAGGACCATCTTTTGCTCTATTCCTGCACCAAATAGCAGACACTATGCTGCTAAACTACAAAACTGAGCACCTCTCTCATTACCCACCATCTGTCTGTATATATAATCTAGCTCAAGGAACAGAGAGCTCAGCACTTCTGTGCTATGACTGTCATGGTAGGCTAGGCAGGATGACAACAGACAAAGTAGAAGTAAAATCCTCCCTAAAACATTTCTCCAGAAAACATCAGTAGCCAGGTAGGGGCCATTTAAACTCTGGTTTTTGTGGGGTAAATTATTTTTGTCACCTTTGAAAAAGAAGGATCAACAGAAGCCCAATATGGTGCAACACTTCCTTTTCGATTTTATTTGTCCTTCCAAACTTTCCAGTTACCAATTTGCAAGGTTAAAGGAAGAAAGCTCATGAATCTGTGTGGGCAGTAGGAGCTAAGATTACAAGTGAACCACTGTATTTGCTTTTTTTGTGATACGCACAATGTCACTATCGCACTGTAAGCAAAGGCCTCTGGGGAGCCGAGAATAAAAGGGCATAGAAGAACAAAACAACAGTGACAGAAACAAAGGGCAGACCTTAATTCTATGCCTTTTTCAATACTTCAAAGTAGATTTAGATTTTTATTGAAGTTCTCTTCCAAATAGTTTAATTCTTATTGCTGTGTCTATCATCCATTATTTTGAAAAAGTTTTCTTTGATGGGCAATTATTTCCCTCTTGTCCCTTGCATAGTCATGTAAGATAGGTTTTACTAAAATAATGAACAAGACAAACTAAGAATGCCAGTGAGAATTTGACAGACTCAAGATCTTAGTTAACTGTGCAGTTTACAAGAAAAGTTTCTTCTCATATAAGAAAATAAAATGCACTTTAAACAAGGTATTTTCTGATCAGCGTAAAAATTAGGCATGATCATATGACTGTCTGAAGTCATTGTGGAGAAGACTGGGCAAATACAAGAATACACCACCCTCAGGATAGAAGTAAGCCCTCCTAACTCTAAAAAAGTAAAACTCCGCATAATGATGATTTCCATCCTTACATGATTTGTATATTTGTGAAAAAAGGTTTACTCACTTTTTTTGAGTAAAGGTCTTGATTTCAAACATTAATTAACATAAAAGGTTTTAAATCCGTAAGAGGGTTTTTCAAAATTTAATTTTAATGATGAATATAGTCATGAGTTCTCATGCCAGAGTAACGTAGAGCAAGGACACACTATCAATGAGTTTTTACTTTTATTTCATGGTTTATGACACTACTAGTCACTGTTGGTCTAGACTTGTTCCCACCTAGTTTCTTTTATTTTCCTCCCCCACTCACCCTTTTGTAGTAGCTATGACTGTCATGACTATTTAAAAAGACTGGTTTTTTTTCTGTCACATCAGAGGTACATGGAAAAAAGGAAACTGACGCATTTGGCTGGATGGGTAAACTTCATACCAAAAAGAGAAAAAAAACTCAGAGAAATTTGACCGGTTTTATTTTTAGGCAGTCCCCAGTGACCACTTTACAAACAAAATCCATTGAGAACTACAACCAAGTTGCATTTTAGCAAGCTCATCCATAGAAAAAAAAACCTGTGAAACCAAACATATCCTCTTTACCAGGACAAAGTTCTGCTTGTATGAATAAGATGTGAGAAGTTGCCTAAGTTTGCTTTTCTGGTCCTCACACACACACATAAATATGCACACAGAGAGACCCCAAACAATTTCCTGCAAAGTCATGCACATTTTACAAATATACATACTTACATTTATGCTGGTAACCACCCATGAAAAATTACCTTTATTTCAGCAACACACTTGGACAAAGATGAAGCTTAAGCCTACAAATGTACATTAAAAATGATAGAATTAATCCTACACTAAACAGAGAAAGTAATTAAGCACAACTGAAGATATAAATCCACAAAACCAAGGAAACTTGACAATTTAGAATACAATCTGTAGAGCCACATTTTACATTTTGGTTTAAACCAAGACAGTCCCAGTGATGTCACTTTACTCTAATTTTAAACTTCTCATGAAAAAGGCTCAATATACTTTAAAAATAAGACCACCATTAAAAATAAGCTTTGAGAACATGCAAAATTAAATACCTCAGACTACATGGTGTTTAAATGCTTCATGCAATACAGTGAAACATTAGTTATAATTAGTGCCAATGGTTTTACTGTTGACTCTACAGGCTTGTTATTCTGAAAAATATCATCAGCTGAGTGAAAACCAAATCTACCTAATGTTACTTGTCCTTCTACAAGCCTGTAGTAACATCGCCTAAAAGAACACTACTGCATTTTTCAACTGTTTTTTTGACTAATCAGATATTATTATTTCTGAGATTATATTAAAATCCCACAAAAATACAATAAAATTGCATAAGTGACATCCAAACAAGGTTTCACATAACTGTGTTTGTGGATACACCACTTCATAGAAGAGCTGTAGCTGCAGCTAATTGATTAGATTCTAAACCATTGCCAAAATTATGACTAATTCTTATCCTACTTTTTATTCATAAGCAGCTTATAGAGAGTATTTTAATATTTTAAATTTTGGCTGGCAGGCCCAATTAAAAAAAAACCAAAAAAACAAGTCTCATGACATTTCTGTGTTCTGCTCAGTGAAAGAAGGAATTACAGTCAGTTATTCACAAAGAATATCAAAGTTTTTGAGCTCAAAACTCCCTTCCCAGGCACTCCTTCCAGTACTCAGGCAAGTTCCACTATTTCAGCATTCTTTCAAAGGAAGCTGCAACTTCTGCAATGCCAAGCAGAGCAGCCACTCAAGTTAAAAATGCAGAAAACTTGAGTGAGCATTAATGTACTGTAAGAGAAGCTGAACTGACTGACAGATAAGCTATGCAAGTATTTGAGAAAAGATCAAGTGCTACTTGCACAGGCAGTGAAGAACACACATTTCTTTCTTACAAAAATAAATATCTTTGTAAAGCAACACCTTAGTAAATACCATTTAGTTTTAGCCATGGTACCTACCAGGAAGGTTTCAAAAACTCTGGAAAGTGTGATAAACAGATGCATTTCATCTAACCATCAAGTCTGAAGTCTCAACTCTTCCAAAATCGTGAACACATAAGAGGCCTTTAAAAAAAATCCCAGGGTGATGTTTGCATATTGTCAGTGAAACCAAGGCATTTAACTACAGCCACAAGCCTGTTTTTTTAAACAGATTTCAATCTCAACTTATTGCTTACAGCATATTTTCTCTGACTGCTCTTTCTGATTATTTTACCTCATCTTTGATTCCTTTCCTCCTCCTTCAGAGGTCATTCATACAACTGCATATGAAGATAACAGCCTTCTGCTCGTTCTGCCCTTACACAGTAACACAAGAGGACCTGCAATTGAACACATTTTCCATTTATATAATCACTACATTCCTTGAAGATTTTTAAAAGGTTTTATTTACTGCCCAAATTGTCTTATTTCTGAGTAGGTTACCTGCTGTATTTCTGCTTTTCGGCTCTACCAACTACACTATTCATAGGCTTTGTGGCTCAGTAATCAGGTTAAATAGAGTTAAAAATCCAACTGGCATGATTTAGCCAAGTGGAAAGTAGAAAAAATATAGAAGCCCAATGAGTAAAAGGAAGTAAGTCCATGAGAAAATATTTTCAGCTTTGACCAAAGGAAAAAAATAAAGGAGAGAGATGGACATTATGATTTTTCATTATGATTTTTTCCTTTTACAAAGTGTTCCACATTTTTAAAATATTTGAAATGGCATGTACTCTGTCACACACACCACGGTACCTACCATGCTCTGCTTTTTAAAAGTGCAGATCTGCCTGTTTCTATAAAAGTCACAACCACCTATCACTTCAGTGCCTGTAAGTTAAAGTAGATATTCCACATGGGCAGGAGATATTGCACTAGTACAGGCACAGACACTCCACGGAACTGTAGACTTTATGATGTCATGAGGTTGTGCAAGATTATGAAATTGGGTTGAAAAGCCTTGCAAGTGAGGCCTCTTTGAGCTTAAGAGCAGCAGAATGTACCTTTATTCAGGGTCTGCAAAGTGAATTACTCCTGCCATTACACTGCTCTAGCTGACACAGAGTTATGAAGAAGAAAGGCAGTAAGAATTCCCACGCATCCCTAGAAGTTGTATTGAAATTGTACAAAAAAGGGGACAAAATTACTACTTCTGTTTGTCACCAAAAGTAAAAAGGTCTCTGAATACATTAGCTTTTCTGCTTTAAAGCACTCACTCCTTCGGAAGATGACTTCTAAGATGAATGAAAAGATGAGTCTTTTGGATGTGCTGAGCCAAACTTCAACAAATCCTTCCAGCACATGGAATTTTTTCACTGTAAGTTGTACAGCCTCTTCAGCCATGTTAGACAGTGAAGCCAGACAGCAAAATGGCAATTGTGTCATATCCACACAAAGAGTGTGTGGACAATCTTGCTGAGCTCTGACAGAAGAAGTCCAAAGCCAATTTATACAGCATCAAAGAACTGAGGAGTTAATGAATTCATATTATTCTCCTTCAATCTGACAATATTTAAGTATGTTACACATGAAAAATAAACAGTCCAAGGCATGTAACTATGGAAAAAGTGAAGTATTTGTTTAAAATCAACTTCAGAAAACCAGGCACAAGCAAAGTATTCAAGGGTTTTAGAATTAGCAGGCAGCTCTGCACCTCAATGCACCTTCAAAAAGAGAAACCTTCACATTCAGTAAATTTTCCAAAATTATCAAATATCTACTTTTATGAGATCAGCTTGCCTTTTCAAGGATTCATGAATAGGCACTTAATCAGATCACTTATTTCCTTTCAAAATTCTGTGTGCATTGCCTACAGGTAAAAGGAAAGCACATGCAAAAAATTTCCAAGACCCAGGGCTTTGCTACCTCCTCCAAACTTTCGTTGTAAGTTTTGGACAAAACCACCAAATATTAAAAACTCAGTTTCTGATATTCCTTTCTACCAGGACTGAGTAAAACATTACACACTGTCCACACTGTTGACATATAAGAATATTAACAATATTTCTAGTGAAAAATAGCATTTAGACTCTCTTTTTATAAAGAGAAAGGCACAAAAAAGGGCAAACTTAAAAATTAGGGACAATGTAGGTAATATTATTGCCTTTTATTCATATCTACGTAGAAAAACTGAAATTTTCACTTAATGTGACAGACTGAGTACCAACCATGTACTGTACCTAGTGCCAAAATTATACAGCTGTTGAGAGATACAAGGCTGTAATCATAAATATTTCATTCCTTAAAAAGTGAGCACTGTGACATAGTCTGGCTAATTTGCAAAAAAGCATGACAAAACCTATGAGCATAATGGATAACTGGTGGGTATGTAGAAAAATTGTATTGGAGTGTTCATTGACAGTTCTGATGAAGTAAGAGTATAAGAAGAATTGAACTATGTAAGAAGACATTTTTTGTAATCCTCTATAGTACTACATTATTTCAAGAAAAGCTGTAAAATAGCAGACCCTTTTAAAAAGCCAAGGGTAATAGAAAGGAGAGAGGAAAATACTGGCACAACAAACTTGTAAACCAGTATAGCTGGTTTTGCATTTACCAGCAAGTGAATGGTAACTGAACAACATAAAAACACAGGGAAATAAATCTGCAGAGTGAAAAAAACAAAACCCAGACTGAAAAAAAAAATCACATTCCTAGTAATTAAAACTACTTTTGTGCAGCTTGATACAAGGGTCACAATGTTCTGCTGGACAACTCCTGACTGTCTAAACAATGGGGGCATCCATGTAGAACTGGATACATTGAAAACTTGACAGGAAAATTAAAGAAATTCAACAAAATAGGTTAATTCAAGCTTCCCTTCTTTATTAGTTTTACTTTGACCTTTTTATATTTCCTTGGACACAACATGCCTTAATCTGAAACTTAATGGAAACAAATGTTATACTTTCCCACACAACAGAATTAATAGAATAATGCAAAAGCACATTTCAATGTAGTGTTAACTGTTGTTCTCAATACGACTTCTTAATGCAATAAAATGAATATTTTCAAAAGGAAAAAATCACTTATTGCTCTCCCCAGAAGTCCGATTCACTGGTTTTCATTTTCCTCTGGGAAAAAAAGAAAAAAAAAATAGTCACCAATTGCATTCTGAAGAGTGAGCAATTGATGCAAAACTCTTATCAGCTCACTCTGAGAATAACCGAATGCTCTGAAGTATGCAGCAAATTATCAGAAGTACCAAATGCAGTTTGTGTTACAAAACAGCCCATGCAAAAGGTCAAAAATTACTCAGTTCTATTAAAACAGTGACTTGCCTTACAAAATACATTTACTTTTCAGTGTGGAAAAAAATTATTTTAAATGAAGGTAAGTAAGCAGAGGGGAAAAAAATCCCAACTTGTTTATTCTACTAAAGACAAAAAGTTCCTGCCATTGCTCACAAACAAAATATCAGCAGAACTTGAAGCACACAGGAAACACAAGATACACCACAAATTCACAGTCATGGAGTCAAGCAGATTATAGTACAAAAAGTTGTCTTGTTTTAGAAGTATGAACAAGAATATTGGAAGTGACAATGAAGAAGAAGAAATTAAAGAAAATAAATCATCATGCTCAAGCTATGATTCCCTAGCACTGCATAACTCCTCTATTTAAGACACCATCTTACTCAACAGAAAACATGGATTTCTGAAGGAAAAGCCTCTATGACAGTGTCTCATCTGACTATTTCAATTAAAGCTGCTAGCAATATAGTTCAAATCTCCACTAACTGAGGTTATTTTGACTTGCAGAAGCACAGAATAGATACAGGCTTGTTTCCTGTCAAAGTGCAACTCCTACTCCACAGAAAGACAGCAATGAAAAGCCCCTGGGAGTATTTTACAACTTCTTACCACAAGGTGAAAGTCTTAAAAATTTTGGCAAAAAAACCCACTATTTGAATGGAAAACCTCCTAATTATCAAGTCAAACAAGAAAACCCAGTTGTACTTTGGCAAGACATAAAAAAGGATGTTGGAGTTAAAGATTGTTTTATCTGACCAAGATTGGGAAGAACTAAGATCATGGCACTCAGAAAGAACAGAGGGGTAATAAAAAAAAAAAAAAAAAAAAAAAAAAAGTAATAGATATAGCATTGGATTTTTTATGCTATTGCACAGATGGAGCAAATTCAAGAAGTAGTACTAAAATGACAGGACTTAGTTAAAGCCTTTGCACCTGCTCTGGCAGATGGATGCAATTAATAACAGAAAAGAAACAGAAGAACACTCCCTGAGGGGTAGGTTGTTTTAAAATTAAGCTGACACACTTTTTTAATACAATATATTAAGGCAGAGATGTGTTTTGAAGTGGGCTGTCTAGTTTACAGCAAACGAACTCATTAGTGAGGTGTGTAAACAAACACAGGCCTGGCCCACAATTAGTTTTCATACTCATTCTGCAAACAGAGAACACATTTTTAATTACTCATAGTCAGACAAATGGATGTGCTGTATTTTGCAAGGGAAACAATATCATCCTTAAGTAGATTTGTTTCTAGTGTAAAGGAAAGATTTGAAAATGCGAGCACAAGAGCCTCAGTGAGTTAAATTCTTGCCCTTTAAAGACTTCACTCCTCGAGAAGCCAGTTGAAAACAATTTCATTATTTGCAGCCCAACCAAAATGAACAAAGATTAAACATGTCCTATTACATTGTGTGTATGCACGTGTGTATATTTATATGCATACAAACTCCATCAATGTCTGTCTAGTTACTGCAGCCACAATGACCCAGGCACACCATGAAGTGTGGTAGTAGATTATTAAGATACTGCTGCGTAGTTTTGGCCCATGTCAGCTGGTGTTTTCTCAAACAAATCCCAGGGAGGTTCAGGGTCAGCACAGGTCAGGGATCACTACTTGGATGAGGGGGTGTGAGGGGGTGGTGAGGCTGTTGTAATTTCAGGAAGGATGGTGGCGACCACCCCTGTGCCAGCCTACCTGGCCTCAGGGCCCAAGAACAGTGCCTGGCTCGTTTTATTTACAGGTACAGGCAGAGCTAAATTTAGCTTGTCTTTCCACACCAAGGATAAAAAGAGGATTTAATTACTCAGCAGAGGGAACTAATACAGCAACACTGTATTATCATCAGTTGTGCTGCAACAGCCTGCTGGAGCAATGATGGATCTTTACAGTGTACAGAAACTTGGAAAGGCAGACTTTTTTTTTCTTTTTTGCAGTAGTTCAACAGCAAAGTGGATTAAACTATTATGCTATTCACATTTCATGTGTGAAAAGAACATATCTTCACTTCTAGAAAGCAGTAACAAATTTTTTAAAAGCAAGCTTGAGTACTTGATGACTATGAAAAATGTAAGATAAGTAAATAGAGGAAAAATAACAGTAGCCAAATTAACTAGATTATAATCTCACAACAAACTGCCACTCTCATCACTAATTTTCTCTAATTACCCACTAAGGCAGGAAAAGCACAAATTATTATTATTGTACAAACGTAAATTATCAGTAAGAGAATATTGAGTGTCACAAGTGATTGGTTTTGCTTTCTGTCTCTCAGTTTGCTACAATAAAACCCAGGTAAGTGCATTGCAATCTATTTAAAAAATTACCCGTGATGCTGGCTTGCAGCTTATAAACCCTTTTTTTGTATTATTTTTAGACCTAAATATCCTAGCATTCTTGAGGGCACTGCAAAATAATAACATGGAAGCATTTGCATTTACTCCACTTTAATATCCTAACAACTATTGCAGATGATTATGCAGTAATTGAATATGGGAGAAGAAGGATAGCATAAGATATTGTACGTATCTAGAATGGGCTAGCCAAAATGTGTTTAAGCAAATAGTCCTGGAAATTCAGAGTTATCTGTTCTTACAATAATTATCTTTTCTCTTTTTTGGTTGTTTTGTTTGTTTGGGTTGTGGTGTGGGGGTTTCTTGTTTGTTGGTTTTGTTTGTTTGAAGTTTTTACAGAACAGATAAAGGTAGAACACCAAAATACCAGTAGGTTCCAGTAGCCCTTGAAGCTTCAGCTTCCCTGCAAAGAGGGACCAGCTGCATTTTGCTGGGGCACGGCACATCCTGGGAAGAGGATGACCTTGTCAGAGCTCAACCATTAAGCCACTGCCTGACCCTGCACCACAGAACACTACACTCCCATGAACAGCTGCCTTTCCATCACATCCTACATATTCAGTGTAAACACCAAGAGATAAATTGGAAAGTTTAAGGATGCTGGGATAGCCAGGATATTGTGTTACAATTAGCAAGAAGTCACTTCACATTCAATTTTTGAAATGGATGGCTTAAGCTTTACAAGCATTGCTACCATATCCCTTAACTCAGCATATTATATACTATATCAATCTTATTTGTGTTGCTATAAATAGAACGTACATCTGTCCTCTTCATTGTTCTTATGTTTCAGTGTATTTGGGTACAAAACCACTTGTACCACAGCAACAAAAAGACAAATGACAAAAGCTCCCAAACCACATGCATTGACCGACTGCAGAAAATCAGTAATATTTTAATAGCTGGTGAACAAAGAAAACCAAACCAAAACACCTCTCTTGCTTCCAATGCCTGTCAATCATTCTTTGATGGAACGGAATTCATTCAAGAGCACAAACATAAAGTTTCATTCATAAGGTGGTCTAATAACTCCAGAAGAATGAGAGTTACCAAGAAAGTAAAAAAAACCTTCACAAAAAACCCAACAAAACCCTAATCAGTTAACAGATAGGAAAATACTACAATGGACAAACGTAAATGTTAGCCTAATCTTTTATATCTGTTTTCTCCCTACCATGCAGCTGGGTTTTTCTAGAAGCCACATGATTTTGCTTTTCAGTAAAATGCTTAGACCTAAAATCCCTACTTCACAAAGCAGGACTTAAGAGAGTTCAATTCAAGGCTTCTTTCACATCATCTTGATTCCTTCATCATACCCTGACTCCCAACCACCTTCACTCCACAATTTTCACTAAAGAATTTTACCAAATCCTGGATGACATTCTAATGTCATGATCATTACATGACTCATTAGTACCTTGACTAGGCTGAGGATCAGTCTCATGTAATACACAAATCTCAAAATCTGACGCCTGAGACTTACTGAGCTTTATTCTGTAGTGTTTTCATAGTGATTAAATCACAGATCCAAACTGTAATATTCTTCAGTATAATAACAAGAGAATAAACATTCTGTTGGAGAGCTTGTAAGTAAAAGAGATCTGTGGAGCCATTTTAACTGTTTATATAAAATTTTTGGACCTTAGACACCAAACTTACACATGTACCTTACATGTAGCCCAAACAGAAAGATGCTCTTTCCTAGAGATTTAAAGTAACTGACCAAGGTTTCTGCATTAAAACACCCTGTGGTCTCTCAGTGGGTCTATACATAGCAGGTTAACTTCTTATTTAGCTTCTTCTTATTATTAGAGAGCCTGAAGCTGGGCAGTAGGAATACCTGGACATTAACACAGTGCTGCTGTCCTGTATTAAAATATTCCCGGTGGCCAGTGCCTTCAGCAACCGCCCTTAATCCTTATGGATCCCAAAGACCCAGCGGGCAACCTCAGTCTTTATGTACTAACTGCTAACAAGACATGCCCTGAACTTCAAACACAGCAGCTGTTTGCTCCACTCCTCTCCTCAGCTGTCTTCTGTCAAACAGCCTTGTCACTCTGTGTGCTTGAAGCCACATCAGCAGTGCTGTATCTTCTCATCCTTCCACAGCACAGCCCACAGAATCCCGACCATCTTTAACAGCCTGGAAGCTGAAGCCATAGGTATCTCTTCCACCTGCTCTCCCAGCTGGCTTGCTTCCAATGTACTCACATGACCCTCCGAGGACTGCAATTCCCAGAACATCTGTACTTACTGTACAGCACAGGCAATGAGAGAACACTGCTTGAAAACCACTCACTTTCCCCATGGAGCTGGCTACTCCCTTAACAACGCAGCATGGATGCAGAGGGATGCAGGGAACCAAGCTGCTCACTCCTGCTGGCCCTGCACTCAGATGAACTGCAAGACACCATGACTCAGCCCCAGACGGCTACCAGGAGCTCACAGATCACAGCTCTTGGCAGAGTGTGGGATATGAAGGGAATGACATAACAACAATGAAAACAAAACAATCGAGAACAGGAACCAGAGACTTTGCAAGTTCCGAAAAAGCGTCAGCTCCTCTGCTTTTTTCACAACCAAATGAGAGAGAGCAACAGAGTGAGCAGTTACTGTCAACTTAATCTTACAAAAGCTGAGCTCCAAAGAAAAAAAGGGATAGGGACATCTGCCAGAGAGAAGTTTTAAACCAACACAGGGAAAAGGGTAATTTACAGGGACTACAATAAAATGAGAAGCTTCCAACCCACTTAAGGCAAGTAACTGCCAATTCATACTTAAAAGCTATAGAGGAACAATCTTTGAGGAAGACATTATTGATATGATTTTATTGTTTTATGTGTTCAAAAGAATAACATGACACATTTTAAATTGACAGGAAGATACCTGCACTAAATATACCTATAAATTACAGTATGAATAAAAGCAACACTGAAATACTCTATGAGTTTTTGTACTGTTTTTCCTAACTCCTATTTTAATAAAAAAGTCAAATCCAAAAAAAAGTAGGAAAAAAAAAAAACCAAGAAAAAGAGCAAACCATTAAAAAAGAAAATCTTTAGAAAGAAAACTACTACAAAAACCACATTTGCAGATATTTTGAAAACCAAAACTTAAAAATACTCCTCTAATACAATTGTCTTTAGAAAATAAAAACTTCAATGCTGTTACATTTTTGCACTTGTTGCATTTTTGTTCCCTTTTATGGATTACTAGAAGATTAACCCTTGCAAAGTATAATTACTCTCTGGACAATCTTCAAAAGGATCTGAAGTCAAGTGTCTTGTACCCTATGCAGGTAAGCCTCACTCTTTGCAGCATTCAAGCATGACAATCAGTTTATTTACCATATCCCCAGGGGAAGTGCTCGTATCAAAAGAATGGCATCTAAAAGGGCTTTTTAAACTACAAAGTGCTTACATTTTCCCTCACCACATGGAAATATGGAAATCTCAGCACTTGTTTAACACCAAAACTCCCTCACTCTCAAAAAAAAAAAAAAAAACAAACCAAAAAAAACCCCAAAAAAACACAACCACCAAGAAAAGAAACCAGACAGAGGAAAAAAAGTTCTTGTTCTTTGTGGCCACAAAAACCCCCAGCAAACTCCCAGAAGAGCGAAGGGGAAGCGCAAAGGCAAGCACGCTGAAAAAGGAGGCAGGAGCTACCAGCTGTTAATACACCCTGAACGCTCAGCAGGCAGGGCTCCCATGGCTCCCAGGGCTCCCACGGCCTCACCAGGGGAGGGAGGGACACGCTGCCACAGCCCCTGGAGACCGCACAGCCAGGGACGATGTCAGCGACCCCACGAAGGCAACCCCCACCTGGCCGCCACCTCAAAGGCCTCAGGCTGCCCCTCAGCCGGCGGGACCAGGTGGGATCAGAGCCCCACCTCCCGCAGCCCGACCCCGGCCGGCTCTGCCGCCGCTCCCGCCCCTGCCGGCCGCTCCTTCCCGCCCCCTCCCCATCCCGAGCCCGCTCCCGGCCGCTGCCCCGCCCCGTGCCTACACCCACGCCCATTTGCTGGATGTCGCGTCAATCAGAGAAATATGCCCTTGCGATTGGCTATTGTGCGGCAGCGTTCCCGCCCCCGGGCAGAGGGCCGCGCTAGCGGCGCGGCGCGCAGGCGCGCACGGAGTGTTGTCTCGAGGGGGGGCATGTTCCGAGGAGAGGAGCGGCCGCCAGCGCGCCGCGGGGAGGGGGCGGGCGCGGCTGAAGGAGCGGGGCCGCCGCCGCCGGGGAGCCAGCCTCACTTCCTAGGAGTGCGGGGAGACCACAGCCTGCCGGGGGCTGCGAGCGGTGCCGCAGACAGACCTGTGCGTGTGCATCTCTCTCTCTATCTCTTTTGCATGTGCCTGTAGGACTCTCCACACACGCGCGCACATTCCCACCCACCCGCCGGGCGGGCTGGGCTGGGGTACGGGAGGGCGACGNCGCCGCCTGCTCCCGGCTCTCCCGGCGGCCGCTCTCGCCCTTGGCACCCGGCCGTGCGGTGCCGGTCCGTGCGTATGCGTGCGCCGGCAGCCAGGTCCGTGTCTGTGCCGCTGCCCCCGCCTGCCCTGCGGGTGCCTGCCTGCCTGCTGCCCGCGCTGCCTTCCTCTGCTCCCTCCTCCCGCTCCTGCCCCCGCTCCGCCGCGGCCTCTTTTGTTGTGCGGTGCCGGGCATGTGCCCGCGGCCGGCGGGCGCAGGGACGGGCAGGGGCGCGGCGCGGAGTCGGGCGCGGGTGTGTTCCCCCCCTCCCGACTATCGGTGTTGACAATAAATCTGGGATCGCTTCTGCCAATGTAAACCCGGGCCAGGTGGGTTTACGCTGTTTGTCATGAAAAGTTAAGCTTGTTCCTAAACATGCCCTGATCTTGCCCTTTCCTGCCCGTGAAGAAGGAAGTGTTGCCTCGCAGGCTGCGGCGAGTTCTATGACAAGATGTTTTCGGAGCACCTTGTGAGCCTGTGTTTCTCTGTCGTTGCGGCCAGCTTGGCTCCCAGATGGCCAATTCCCTGAACGGCCGGAATCCGCGCAAGGGACGGATCCTGGGCTTCATCGATGCCATTCAGGATGCTGTGGGCCCCCCCAAGCAGGCAGCTGCTGATCGCAGGACTGTGGAGAAGACCTGGAAGCTTATGGACAAAGTGGTGGGTGTCTCTGTGCATCCTTGTATACACACAGTGAAGTATGGGACTATTTAAATAGGTACACAGGGGCAAATAGCTTCTTCCTGCAGCTCTGAGTGCTGGGCTGCATTGTGCCTCGGGAAGTAAGGGGACTTATGTTTTAGGTTATTTAGGCGTCATTTGTCTTTTTTTTTTTTTTTTTTTCCCTTTCCAGTGGCCTCTGGCTATGTTTTTTTAAATCTTGGTTTGTGGAAGGAAAACAAATGTGTGTGTTTGCCTTAGGCTATTGTTATTTTCAGATCCTTTAAAATGACTCAAAGTTGTAGAGCTGTCCTAACCAAAAGCTGCTTAACTTAGACTTGTAATCACATATTCTGTGTGCTTCATGTTGTGTCACGCTGTTAGTCTGCAAACAAGACCTCTGAAGTATTAAACTTCAGTTAAGCTAATTGTCCTGTGAGATATGTTGGTGATGGCAACATAGATGTGTTTGTGCTTTTAGGAATGTGCGTGGGGACTGGGGGATGTCACTCTTGTCAGTTTAGTAAACAGATTAGTATGGCATGCTTAACTTTTTAAGTATGTGTTCTGCATTTTAATGACTTATAAGTACATCTACTATTAATTTTGAAACTCGAAATACCCTGTAGTGAAACTCATTTTTCAGGAAGTGGGGGGATAGACTGTAGCTTTTTAGCTCTTATGCATCCCCTGACCAGCCTGATACATTTTGTTTAGTATTCTTTGAAATGACAGCTTGTATCATAATAGATTAGCTAGGAGAGTGCCTTACCTGTGGCAGGAGGAGTTTGATTGTAACATGGTTTGCTGTTCAGGAGATGCAGGCACTCTGCTTTGGGCGCTGGGTGATACTTAAAAGCTTCCTTTTGAAACTGCTGAGCAGTGAGGATTACTACCTGTTGGCCTTGGGCTGTATGGTGATACAGTTAGCACTTTTTAACTCTGTGATTCTCTGTGATTTAGTGCTGCTCTTTGCTTTCTCTGTGTCTCGTGTGAAATAAGATGTTCAACATTTCTTAACGTTCATAATTAGTTATACTGGCAGGATGGAGACTAATGTAATATGCCTTTACAAGTGTTAAAGTATTTTTTAAAGTCTTTGTAGGCTCTTTTTTGATGCTCCAAGAATAGTGTCTATACTTCCAGTGTGCTTGCTGGCAGCAATTATAAACTGAAACCCCAGCTTTAATAAAAATGGTTATTATCACAAAGACTTTGTTGACATTTTTCTGTCAATGGTCAGGATGTTGTTAACAGTGAGTTCTCTTGTACTGAGGACTGCAAGTATGAATACTCAAAAGTAGGTACTCTTCAGTAGGAGGAAGTTTTCAGCTTGGGAACTAGGAATCTGGTTTGTTGTTGAAACCACATGGGGAATGCAGACATCTGATTTCCCTGTGTCAGGCCATTTACAGATCTGTATAGTAAGGTTACTCCCTGATTTGTTTGTACAATCGCAGTTACCAGAAAGTCTTTATCCCACTGCTTGGATTGCTGGATTGATTTCACTCATCCAATACAGGATAACTGTATTTGTCACAGCCCATCAGAACAGCCAGGAAGGCCTGTTTGGTAGAAGTCACTGGAAAGGGTGGGCATTGTGCTGTGCTTCCTTTTTCATTTTACTGTATAAGTGTCCTCAATTTGGATCTTTAATGTATCCTCTTTAAGCTGCTCTCAGTTAATCAAATTTTATTTCCAAATTGTATTAAAGTATACCAGACAGGATGATGTCATAGTGTGAGAATGCTCTAGCTTGTTGGTTGAGTTTTTAGCATTTGGTACTTGTAGTGGAAGGATGTGTTTGAGCAAATTTAATATGCTGGCAAACTGATTTAAATCTCATAGCCTTGTGTGGCAGTAGGCACAGGAACGTCATTTTTTCCTCGGTCTAGATCAAACCCAGGGATTAAAATCAGAAATAGAAACCTGCTCAATCAACTGTTGTTTTAAATCCCATTTCTGGAGTGTGTCCTATGACTGATTTCTGTGGTGGGTGACTGATCAAATTAATACCTAGTGAAGGCAGAAGCTCTGCCAAGTCAGTGGGGTGCTACCCATAGTAAGGTTGTGGCTTGGAGGCCTATTTTACTTGTTATAATAACAGTTATTATGCTTGTTTATTCTTTAACTATAGTAGCTGTGATAATCATCTTGTTGCTGTAGTAAGGTGGCTGAAGTTTTCCCCCAGTCTAATGATGTTAAGAAAATGAATAATGGAAACAAAGCAAAGCTTTTATCTTGACCAAACGCTGAAAAAAGAGCAGCCTTAAAAACTAGTGGTGGAGCTCAGTAATTTCTGGTTGGCATTTTTTTCTTTTCTAAAATTGCCATCTTCTACCTTTCCTTAATTTCATTCTGTAATTTTGTCCTCTGGCAGATGAGGTTTTCTGTATGAATTACTTGTTTGCAACAATAAGGGATTAACCAATAGTACAAACATTTCTACCCTGTAAGAACTGTACTATGAGGGTAGTTTTGTTGTGTATGCAAAAATTCTGGCTACCTAGACACCATGCAAACTTCTTTGTGTAGAATTGGTTGTGTCCTACTTTCAAATTGTTCAGATTTCATGCTAATGTCAGTTTTCCATGGGCTGATACTTTGGGTTGGAATAGGCAGACTATTGCAGTTCTGTTGGGGTGTTTTCTCTTTAAACTTTTATTGTCACTGTGAAAATAATAATGGATTTTGAAAAAAAAAATTCTTTAGCAGGACAGAATGTTGGAATAGTGCTCCTGCTTAGAGCCTTGTTTGTAAAAGTTACCATAAGCAACATTCTTGCAGGGAATAAAAAAAAAAATATGCATGTAGATATGTAGATAATCAGTGAATGTAAATTGATATATTTTCTTTTTATACTTCATTCACTGGGATCTATACATTTTGTGGTTTATTGGTATGTCTTATATGAATTTACAATATTATCTGCATTATTAAAGGGAAATTAATATTATCATCAATGTCCAGTTTCTCTACTGCTTTTCTCATGGGTAAGCAGTAGCTTTATCATTAAGAATCAAAAATACTTTAATTCCTGTGCAATGCAAAAGATAATATTTCTTTTATGGTTTAGGAGGCTAGCCTTACTTTTCAATGCTTGCATTGTATAAGAAAGTTGACCATATATCTCTGGACTTGCAGGAAGCAAGTTACTGTTTTTAAAATACAATCTATGTTTCAGAAAGTTTGTATCCTGTAAATAAATGAAAAATGAATGATGTTAACAAATAACTCAGATTTTCCTTTAAACTGTGTATAAATTTCCTGAGTTTTATTTTTTCTGAGATTGTAAACCTAATGGCTTTTAAAACCTAGACCCTAGCCATGTATTACTATTAGAGAATAATGGTATGTTGAGACCAACTTTGGGAGAGAATTACTACTATGTAGACATTGGAGTAGTTAGGTCTGTTTACTGCTCGGGCTGTTTAGAGTTGCAGTGCTGTTTTTTCACACGTCACCCTTGTGGGATTCAAGCTGGTAAAATCATGGTACATTCTGAATGAGATTTTTTTAAAACAGGTATATTTCATCAACTTTTAATCACTTTTAATTCCTCCTATGCATTGGGCTTGAAAATAATTAAATTTTCTACTATGAAGATTAACAATATTGCCTAAACTATTTGGGTGCACTGTCATGGCCCACCAGTTGCTTGACTCTGACTGTATAAATGCAGATGGCATTGATTTGCTATTTAGAAATTATGTAAGAGCAAACTAAAGTGCTTCTCCAAAGCTCATACTGTTGACTTAGTGAGTAAAAGCTGTGTTACCTCTGCAGCTTAATATTGAGGTTTTCTTTAAATTAACATCTGTCAGCATCTGAGTATATAGAGCATGCTAGCTGAGTATATGAGTGCACTATGAGTGCATTGGTTATCCTTTGCAAAACTTCATGTAATTGATTCTGTGGTCAACATTGGTAGGAAATCTTATGTCCTGTGTATGCTGCTTATGGAAAAATAATACAAAATTAAACAGAGAAACAGAAGCTTCTCTCTTTCTAATTGGAAGGAAGTAAAATTACCCTCCAAAGTCAACTATCCTTGTGTGTCTGTGGCATCAGCATTCTTATTGTTTATTCTTCCATTGTGGAAACATATGGCTCAGTTGCAGTGTGGTAGCTGTTGAACAAGCACTTACTGTATTCTCAGGCAAAAAAATAGGTGTTTGGGTCACCTCTACTTATATTCTGATGAGAGGTTTTTTTTCCTATGGAAAATGAAATGCATTGCAGTTAAGCTAACTTCAGGCAGGAAGAAATCTGTGTTGAAGAAGCATAATGTTCAAACTTGGACCATTTTCCTTATTAGCCCCTCCTGATTAAGTTTTTCAGAATTCATTGTTGTTACATTGGATGTTGTGGATTGCTGGAGAATTGTTATGGTATCTTAACTGCAGAGCTACCTTTATGCTGTTTGTGATGTGTCAAGATGTTTTCTAATTCTTTGACTATTTTGTGCAGCGTGACAGAGGAGGCTCGTTCAGTTGGGCAGTTTGGAAGTGTAGTTTTGGAAGTGTGTGAGCACTGATGCTCCAATTGTTCTGACCCGTTCACTGCAGCTGAAAACAGTGTTTAGCGGATGTCCTACTCATTAGATACTTACTCTGTTTTAGCTGAGTTACTTTCCTTCTATTGTCTTTGACTACCCTTAGGTGTTTAAACAGATTGTGTTAAGGCTGTTATCCTTTGCTTGGACAAGGGTCCTTTTGTCTAATGAGTCAAGGGCTTTCAGCTTTGTTTTGAAAAGTGAATAGAATATATTTTTTAGCAAGAAATGTATTGTCTATGTACAATAGGCCTCCATTACTCTCATCTCTGATGATGCTATGAAATAATGCCTTATAATTTAAGTCAGATATCTTCAAAGGTGTTATGAGTAGTGGCATTTATTTTGGTTATGGGTGGGCAAGGAGAGAAGGGGAGAGGGGGTTAATGTTTTTCTGCAAAGGAAATAGTTAACTTGTCTGGAAGTTCCAGAGTTAACGGTTTCAAAATCAGTCCCTGGTAGATTAAGGTAATGCCTCAGTTTTCACAGAGTTGCAGTCTTATTGTTTCTGCGATTCTGGATTAAGTACTTGGATTTTCCCTGAGTGTGAGCTATGAAAGGAGTTTAATTTTGTCTCAGTTTGCCTCAATAAGAGAGATATTTTTTACTAACTTGCTTACTGCCTTTCATTTTTTACCACTGAGTGCTTGCTAAATATATACATGCTTACTTCCAGTCATAACAATACAAAAATCACACAGTGATATGATTCATGTCCGCTCCTAATGTGTTGGTGAGAGTTGCCTTGTAAAGTGCAATATAGATGTCTTTATTTTAGGGTTGTTGGGATTTTTTTGTGTTTGTTTGTTTTGAGTTCTGTTTTCTTTTGAAGAAAGGTCTTGGCAAATCTTTTGCGTCAGCAGGTGTCTTTTCTTATTGCTTACTTTTAATTGTGAACTGCTGTGGTATGTGTCAGGACATCCTGACTGGAAACCATATGGTTTACCAACCATCTCCTTACAGACCTACTTCCTTTGAAGCCTTGTGTACTCTGTAAAGTGAAGGAAACCTTATACTACTTTAGTGGATGTCTGATTTGAGCATAATATTAGTATTTTTTTCAATTATAATGCATAAAGCTAATGAAGCTGTTGAAGAATTTTTGTGTGGCTTTCTTAAAAACTTGTTCTAAAATGGAAGGTTCTGGTAATGTGCTGTGTTTATCCCTCCAAATTCAGCAGAAAGTGTAGCCTTGTAAACTATCTTGTATGTAGTGATGTGAAAGTGAAGAAAACTTTCAAGAACTTCTGGAAGAGACAATAGTTCTTCCTTATAACTGGATATTCTTTTTGTATAGCTGAATGACTGACTGTTGAAAATACAGCAACCAGCATAAGAAAATTGTTTTTCTTATTTTAATATGTTAATGGTATTTCTAATGTATATGAAATCACTTATATTCTGCTTGTTGGCACATCTGATCAAAAAGATAGGCTTCAGAAAGATAATTAATTCTTTGTTCATGAGATTTAAGTTAGAGTAAATAAGTAATTCAGAATGATTGCAGCCTTCTCTGCTTGTGGTCTGCTCTCATTGCTGACTTTTTTCTCTGAATAATCATTTTGATCTTTCAGATGTTTTTTTTTTCCCTTGTGCTTGTTACTTCAGAGAGTTGTAAGGCTTGATCAGTGTAGTTGATCAAGCCTTACAACTTGATCTTGTAGTCAAGTTGTAGCTTGACCAACCTGTAGTTGGTCTTGTGAAGAATGTCAGTCTAGTTTCAAGTTTTCACTAAACCAGAAATCACAGTGAACTCAAAATTCAGATGAAAAAAATCTGGTTTTCATAAAGATTTTCACTTCTGTATTTGGGATTCAAGTTCTTCTTACTCTTCTACTAAAACAAATTCATGTATGTCTCTGCATGGATGATTTTCAGGTCTAGCTACACATGTAAGATTCTTTGCTTGTGTTTCTGACGTCTCCTTAGAGAATTCTGTCTGTCAGCCTTTATTTGAAGCCTAACTTCAGTGCTTTTCTGATCTTTGCAAGAATGCTATCATAGCCAACCTTTATTCTTTGAAAATCCTGCTTTAGACATCTCTTAACCTACAACTGGGGCCTTGTTCCCTTTTTTAATCCTGATGACCTTATCTATATCACATAGAATATAAACAAGTTATTTTCAGTTTCAAAGCTCTTGCAGTTGTGGATTGCAGTTTCAGACTTCATTACTGGTCAAGAGATGATCAAATAGGCTTAACGTTTTTTTGTTTCTTTCCAGCACATTCTCAACTTTAAGGAGTTCCTTTGTAAACCATTAAATTATTTGAGAACTTGCTGTGGAACTTTTCAGTTTATGTCTAGAAATACCAAACTGCTAGTGTTCAGTCTCTGAACCACTCCTCTGCATGTTGAACAGCTCATGTATTCATATTTGCTTGCTTCCTTTTTTTTTTCCTACTGAGTAAATTTCTCTGGGATAAGGACTGTTCTACAACACATCAGAAGGCTTCCTGATGTATTACTTGGTCTAAAAGTTGAAAGAATAATAGAAATTACTAAAATAAAAATCAGTGAAACGAGGAGAGCTATTGCAAATGTTATGTTTTAAATGCTGTTTCAAATGGTGCTAAACTTTTTAAAACTTCTAACTGCTTAACTTTTGTCTACTCTATCTCCACTTTTCTAACTATGACCCCCTGTTACCTCAGCCTAATTGGCTGGTTGTGTTCTTGCAGTGTTCGTTTCAGTCACAAACTGTTACCTGTTTGCTTTGCTGTTTGGGCTACATGGAGGTCTGTTAGTGGCAGCAGTCTTAAGGCAGCGAATTTCTTAATGGTGTAGATTTAGAAATTACTGGAGAGGTCAGCAAGAGTGGTAGAGCTCTGAGTTTAGAGAGCTGAGCTTTACAGGATATAGGTTTGTTCCCCACTCCCCCAGAAAAGCTCAAGGATGCATTTTTTTCAAGTTGCTAGATTAGTAGGAATAGGAATCTACTTTCAGCAGTATTAAGATGTTTTTATAACCTCATTAGTTACCTCAAAAGAATGTCAAAGTCACTAATATATAATGTGTCAATCTCCAAATGATGCCTGTAAAACTTTTATACCACATGGTCTTAATTTCTTCATAAGTATTTGCATATGTACAGCTGCACACACATCTAGTATGTGTCTCTGTGCAATGCTTTAGCTGATCCTGAATATCTCAGTGCAGCAGCAGTCAAAAACTGTTAGTTTTAGTCTCCTTTTCTTCTAGAACAGAGCATTATGGAACAAGCTATCAGAAAATTTAGATAGCTCAGAGACAGTTCCAATCTTGTTATGTTAAGGATGTGTAGGAAACAAAGAGTACTTTCTCTTCCAGTAACATTTCCAGTGGAAGCTAGATTCAAATGAAGGTATTCTATTAGCCTGAACTTATTCTTTGATTAATATATATTCAATATTTGGGCCATTTGGGATCACAACGATTCCAAGTCCATTGAGATGTTTTCTTCTATTTGGTTTGTGGAAAGCTTTAGTAGTGAAGGGACTACAGAGGTAGTTCTGCTGAGGCACTGCCGGAAGATTTCCCCCTGTCCAGTAGAGCAGCCAGCTCCAAGATGGACCTGCCGCTGGCCAAGGCCGAGCCCATCGGCACAGGAGTGCCTCTGGGGTAATGTCTTAAAGAAGTGTGGAGAAACGTCTTAAAGAAGGGGAGTGCAGAAGCAAATTGCAGCCAGGAAAGAGGGGAGTGAGAATATGTGAGAGAAACACCTCTGCAGCCACGCAGCTCAGTGAAGGAGGGGGAGGTGTTTTGGGTGCTGGAGCAGAGGTTCCCCTGCAGCCCACGGTGAAGGCCATGCAGGTCCACAGCGGAGCCGACATTCACTGTAAGCCATGGAGGACCCCGTGCCACAGCAGGCTGATGCTTGGAGGGGGCTGTGATATCCTAAGGAACCTGTGCTGGAACAGGCTCCTGGCAGGACCTGTGATCCTGTGGAGAGAGGAGCCCACATTGGAGCAGGTCTCCTGGCAGGACTTACAACCCTGCAGAGGACCCATGCTGGAGTCTGTTCCTGAAGGACTACAGCCTGTGGAGGGGATATGTCCCAAAGGAGTTAATGAAGAACTGTGGTCTGCGAGAAGGACTCACGTTAGGGAAGTTCAAAGATGACTGTCTCCTGTGGGAGGGACCCCTGTCTGGAGCAAGGGAAGAGTGTGAGGAGTTCTCCCACTGAGGAGGGAGGAGTGGCAGACACAAGGAGTGATGAACTGACCACAGCCCCCATTCACTGTGTTACTGTGGAGGGGGAGGTAGAGTGGAAAATAAAATTAGGCCCAGGAAGGAGGGAGTGGTGGGTGGAATGTGTTTTTTGAGGTTTGGTTTTATTTTCTTGTTACCCTATCTGATTTGTATGGTAATTAAATTAAGTTCCCCAAGTTGAGGCTAAATACCTGTGAAAGTATTTGGTGAATGATCTCTCCCTGTCCTTGTCTTGAAATATGAGTCCTTCATTATGGGTAGGGGAATGAGAAAGAAACTTTGGTGGACACCTCCTCACCCAGCCAAATGCAAAGCACTGAACTTCTATTCCAGCCAGGAGCTGGAAAACAATGACTTTATAATATTTTTGTTTCCTGGTTTACAATATCTGTTTTTGCATGACCTAAAGTCTGTCTGTTGTAGGTAATAACTTTTGAAGCACTGTCACAGTTCAGACCATTTTCTTATGTGCAGAGCTTTCAAAATTAAATTTCCCTGGGGTCTAAGAGGCTATATTCTTGCATAAAGAGAGCTAGCAGATTACAAAGTAATTTATGTCCGTTCTTAGGTAACACTTAAACACCTGTAACTAAGTTAACCTGCTGCAAACAGATCTGTAGGAAAGAACTGCTCTTGGCATTTGTTGCATGCTGTGTTTTGATATGCTCCTTAGCATGTATTAGACAGGAAAAAAACATACTTTCAGGGCAAACCCACAAAACATTTAGGTAAGCTTGTTTGCTTTTTACAGATGTGACAAGATTAGGTAAAATTTTGCCTCTTTTGACATTAGAGACTATGTTGGAATTTCACAAAATATAAATGAAGCATGATTTAATTATTCGGGACTGGAGACTAGAGAAGTATGTTATGCCCGATAAATTGGAAAATATCAGATCAGTTTTTGTCTCAGTGGTTTTCTTGTCTTTTTTACATTCTCTTGTTTTTGCTTGTAGGTAAGATTGTGCCAAAACCCAAAGCTTCAACTCAAAAACAGCCCACCTTATATACTTGACATTCTACCTGATACTTACCAACATTTGCGACTTATACTGAGCAAATACGATGACAACCAGAAACTTGCACAACTCAGTGAGAATGAGTATTTTAAAATCTACATTGACAGCCTTATGAAAAAATCCAAACGGGCCATAAGACTCTTTAAAGAGGGAAAGGAAAGAATGTATGAAGAGCAGTCACAGGACAGGTAAGTTAAATACTTAAATATGAAGTACATCATCTGGTCTGTCTGCATTCTTAACACTGTTGTCAGCAGCCATTGTGTTTTGACATTTTTAATTATTCAAAGAGCAGAAATATTTATTGCTTGGATTCATTGACCCTGCAGTTCAATCAGTAATTTGCTGGATTTGTTTCACTGTGTGCTCTTATCTGTCGCTTTGTGACCTTTAAAACCAAGTGCATTTCCTTCATAAAACATTCATTTCATTATAATTACTTATTCACAGGGCTTACAGTATGTAGTTTTTCCTGTGGTAGAGAGAGTGACTGTTCACTTGGATTGAGCTTGACCTCCCTCCCTAACCTAGATCCTTAAACTTTGGGTATTGACTTAGAGTTTTCACAAGTAATGGAATGAAGCAAAACAGTTTTCACACTTTTCAGATATTGCATGATTTTATGATAAGGTAATGATAATGTTAGTTTCATGCTGTGAAACCTTTCCAGAAACCTAATGGATTTTTGATTTGCAGTGGTTCAGTTTTAATAAAAGGAATTAATGTCCACTTTATCTGCAGTCTTGGTGGTAACTGAAGAGGTTTTTAATATTTGATTTGATTACCTAATATTTTAAAAAATAATATTTCAGGAAATTCTGTGCAAGATCTGAAATCTTGTTTTGGGAAGACTGGGATAAAGCATTGTTGTGGCCATTAGTCTTTGCCTTGTGTGGTGTTACTGTAAATCTCTCCAAACAAAAGAGACGATGCTCTTTCTGAAGTCTCCCCTGTTTAAAGGAGGTAGTTGGGAATGAGATGACAAGTGAATGGAGGGTTGAATTCCTGCTCCTCTGTCTGTCTGCAGTTGAGCTCTGAGGCAGGAATGGTGGCAGTGTAGTTTTACAGCTGGTGAAATTATTGGTAGAAGTAGTGAAATGTCTACATTCTTGTAAATGTCACTGCTGTTATGTTTGAATTATACATATGTTCCTTCCAGATCTTTGGCAGTGATTATAGCTACTCAGTCTACTGTGGTAGTCTTTTGGGCTTGATAGGGTGTCTGAAATTTGCTTGACATCTAAGGACTTTTTTCTTAACATCAAGACTGTCCAGGTGTGAATATACTTAGGCAAAACTGCTTCAAGAGGAGCAAAATACACTGTTTAAGCTGTTTTAGTGATCAGTAAAGTTTTTGATGAATGAATGTTTTTTGTTTCAATTTGTAAGTGTGTAAAGCAATGTTTCACTGTAGATGCGTTATTGCCAGAACTCTTGAGAGAGTTGTTCATCACTGAGCCTGTTGCTACCTATTTTAGGTATCCCATTTGGTGTATGAAGAATGACAGAAGTTATTGTGTTTCAAGGGAAATATGAACTTGTTATGACAAGGGAAATTTGACAGAAGTAGTTGGATTATATAAGCAGGTTTTATATTGACTTTCCTGTGTTGTATGAAACCCTAATCTAGTTGCAGGTTTGCTTAAAGTTAGCAAAAATTAAAGCCAATTTCAAAGTGTCACTTTTTCAAAATCCTTGCTATGAGCACTGTACAGTCATTCAGGCAGTATATTAGTAACTCTAGATGCTAGAGTTGCTTCTTTCCAGTTACCCATTTAATTTCCTGCATTAGGGTAACAGTGGTGATAGAAGGATGTTTTTTGTGAAGTACAGGTATGCTTCCTTTGAGGAAGGTATAGTAGCATATTTACTGTCTATTTGGGCCATTCTTGTGAGATGGTAGGAGAAGAGAGATTTTGAACCAAATCATACTAATGAAGTGCACTGAGTCACAATAATTATTTCAGACTTTTGAAATTAGTATTTCAGATGGTGACAGCTATCTTATTTTACTTAACTGATGGAGTTAAGAGCTTGAAAAAAAGGAGTGTAATAGAGATATTTTTCTTGTGTTCAAACTGTTAGCTGTGTTTTCTATACAAATTACATTCTGACTCTGTGTCAGAATGCTTAAACAAAAAATTGTAAGCATTACTTCATTAGATCATGAGCCATGTAATTCCAAGTAAAAGTCTATATCTTTATGATTTCAGTGCATCTTCTTTCATCTACTAGTGATGCTTTATCTGTATGTGTGTCATAGTTTTAAGTTGAATGAAGGTGTACTTGTTTGCTGAGCCATATGACACTTTATCTGAGCACTGCTAAGCAGTGCTTCAATATACTTGATCATGGTAATTCTTGGTATCTTAGCAAAATAAGTTTTTATTGTGTTTTCTTTGCTTCCAAATATGCTTGCATTAAACTTATTTGTTAGCATTATAGTGTAATTGTGGCAGTGATCATTTAAAGATTGTGTTTTTGAAGGTGCTTCTAAAATGACTGTCAAATTGTAGTCAATTTGTAGTAGAATTATTGGGAAATAGTAAATTTTAAAAAATGGTAAGGCAAATATTGGCACCTGGACAGATTCTGTGGTTTTCATTCTAACTCTGTTTTGGTTTCTGGAGAAAAGGGCATAATGGAAAAGAGAAATGTTTTATTCTTTATAAATTTGATTCGTATAATTTTAACCTATTAGCATTATTGATTAATCTTCATTTCTATAGTGACGGTACATTAGGAACCAGTGCCAATATACATGTGATTTTATTTGTGTTATGACACAAAAATTACTCTTTTGTGAATAATTTATCATAAATTTTAGTTTTCAAAGACCCTTCAGATGAAACAAGTTAGAGAAGCAGCACTAATGCAGCGTAAGCTTTTGTGTCAGCCATTTGTGCATAATCTGACTGGCACAGTATCTTGTTTCCATATCAAACACATATGATAGCCATTTAAGAGTAGGTGGTGCTGTCATTCTGTACTCTGTTGGATGAGACTCACTAAGAAGGGAAAACAAGGATTGCAAGTTTGTTTCTTGTGCTTAACTGCTTCATTTTCTGAGTATGGTGTCTTCTACAAAATTATGTCCTTTCAGACTTCTTGCTTAATGAAGTAAGAGATAATGTCCAGTAAGTACTGTAAACAGTACGAGATAGAGACTGCACAGAAGTCTTTCTATGAATGAAGTAATTTTACTTTTTGTCACAGATTTTACTTTTTAAAAGGTTATTAACACAAGCTTATTAGAATTACTGGTTCAGGCTCATCTACTCTTAAAAGGCTTTCTGTGTCTTTGAGGATTTTGGGGTTGTCTTTTCTTCTTTTCATTGCTTTTCTTTTTTGCCCTTTGTTTATTGAGAAGTAAACTAAAGCTGGAAAGCATCATTTCAGTGGAGTCCAAACTTCCTTCCCTTTTGCTGTATTCCAGAATTAGGCATTCAGAAAAAATAAAAACTCTGTTGAATGGCAGTTTTTGAGACAAATGTGTTATCCATGTGTAGAAATCAAGCACAGAAGTTATAATAATAGGACTATAGGAGGAATAAAGTGACAGCAGGGAGATTACATTTGGATTCATTCAAGGTGCTGGACATAGTCTTCACTTCTTACTAATGGAGACAAGTGGGAGGTTTCCTGTGATTTCCTGTAAATCATATCCTTAGAAGAATGTCTTGAAATGGAACTTATTTTCTGACTTTTAATATTGCTTGCCTTCTGCTATAGGCCTTTTATATGAGGAGAGGCAGAAAAATATAAAACAAATTTTTAATAATCTCTTAAAATGCTCCTTGGTTCAGCCAGAGTTGGTTTGCTGTTTGTTTTAAAATGGTATTCCAGAAGTGGAAGATGGATATTTCTTAAGTAGTGGATGGTACAGATGAAGATGTCAGGAGGAGAAGACCAATGGTGATTTTGTGGTCAGTGAAGGAAGATGTGCATGAAGGAAATGTCAGAGTCAAAGAAGCCCTTCAAGGTGATCACAAAACCATTTCTGTTTCTGTCTAGAAAGTCTTATTGAATTCTCTTGTGTATCTGGCCATTTGGTGTCTTGATTCAGATTATGTTTCTATATTGTACAGCTTGTTTAAATGTTGGTGCAGAATTCTTATAGTTTCTTAAGTCTTCTAAGGATGTCTTGTACCTGCAATTCAAATGGTAGATCAAGTTCTCCTTTGTTACTGTTCATGGGTGTTACTGGGTTTATGGAGTATTCCATTCCTCTTCTTTAAGTTGGTGTTGACAGCTGTGATCAGTTATGGTTCTTGGATGAAGTCCCTGAACTGGTACATTAAGGTACACAACATTCTTTCTGCTGCAGAAATTTCTCACCTATTTCTCCTTATTCTGAAAGTATGGACATGATAAGAGGTTAAAATAGAATCAGGATGGGTGTCAGGTGTGCCAATTGTAATGCTGTAGCCCTTCGTGTACTTCTGTCCTGTGGTAAGTGTGAGGTAACTTACCCTGCTTCCTTGAATTACCTCCGCTTATATCACAACCTTGCTGTTTTATTTATAGGAATTTAGGAAGTTTATAACTTAGCTGGCCTCACAACTTGTTTGTGTCTCCAGGCAGAGCAGGTTTTGTTGATTGTGGGAACAATCAGGAAGAGTAAAGTTTTAATTCAGGATGATTTTGTTAGGAGAAGTTAAGATTGTTTTGGCAGATGTTTTTTTTTTTGTCTGACAAATAGAATGTACAGATTCAGTTGTTAGTGGCCCTTTTCATAGAACCAGTTTTGGCTTTTGGTTGACATCACATAGATAACTTGGTAATTGTTGAATAAAAATTATGGGCTCCTTGGTATCCTGTGATTTGTTCTGTTTTCCAAGCATATTATGTAGTTTTTGGTCTCCAGTAAATTCCCCTAAGCTATACATACCATCAGTCTATTGCTTAACATGATATGTAAACCCCTAAACTTAAACTGTCTCAACACATTTTAGAGATATTATGTTGACTGTTTTACTCTAGGCTTGCTGAAGCTGAGAGAAAGGAATATAGTATTTGTTTTTTTTCCCTCTTGTATTTATTTACCTGTATTTTTAGATCATTCTTTCACTAGATTTTTAGTCAAAGAAGTTGCCTTACTCTGCTTGAAAGTCTTCTGGAGTGTTGGCCCATTGCTTCTGTGTGTCCCTAAAACAAGGAGGGCACTTTCTCTTTCAGTGTAAGGTAATTGGGAATGGAACCTAGCTACAATAGCCTCTAACAAAGAGGCTTCTTCTGAGGAAAAGTGACTGCATGAGTGATAAGATGGGGTTGCATGGGAGGAGGAAATGCAATTTTTTTTTTTTAAGCTTTTATGTTATGGTGGGAATTTCCACCCTCTTCTCCCCTCCTGTTCTTAGATGTGATGTAAAACCAGATGTAAACCAAACAGCTTTAATAAACTCTTTGGTGTACTTGACCCACGTGAGTAATTGAGCTTCAGTATAGATTTGGTGGAGCACAAGCTGTTTGCTATTTTTGGTTATAGTTTGATTTAAAAAAGGAATGTTACAGAAATACACTTTTCAGACAAAGAGACTTTTGTTGCAGAGGGCAGGTGAGAATGCATGGAGGTTACAAATGGTAGAGCAGTATTATGACAGCTTGTTCTCAGCATAAATGCAAACAGACTGTGTGACTGCAGTTGTTGTAAGGCCGTATTTGAATTTTAGATTTTTTTTTAATCATCTTTAGTGCTTGGGGGCAGGTATTGTCAAATGAGAACAAAGGAAGTGTTAGTACCAGAGTTACTTAGAGGCGACTATTTATTCAGATTGCAGAGGAAGATAAGGATTTTAAAACCACAAAAAGATACTAATGAAAATAATGGCTTGTAAATTCTTATAATTGATTTAGATCCTTGATTCATAACTAGTTCTGGAGAAGACAGACATGTGCACTTTCTTTTACTTATTACTCTTATAAAATCAAACAGCATTTTGTATGTTAGTGAAAGGTCTCTTTCAAACATTTTACAAGTAATGTGGTGTTGGCAGTCATGTCTGAGTAGAGTTCAGCTGGTTGTAATGGGATATATACACAGCCTGATATTTTCCTTGTTGGCTTTTGTATAATTATTTATGCCTTATGAAAGTGTGCATGATGCTGTTGCCAAATTTTAAGGTGCCATACCATTTACACCCATTTTGGGCAGGTGTTAAGCTCTCAAAAAGTGCAGTTAGGGGAATCAGTCCTGTAGGCTTTCCATATATTAGTTTATTTTATGATAAAGGTAATAATAGCTCTGCTGCTAGGATTATACAAAATGACTGTTGCAATGTCTAAACTTGACATGATTTTTTGTATGATTTCAATTCATCTTTAGAGCATAATGTAGGATGGCACAATGAACTGGGGGAAGTAGGTGGTTTTCTGAACATACAGTACTTTTGGTCAGAGATGTCTGGAAATGCTCTATTGCAGTGAGGATACCAGTACCCATTTCTGGTCTGCAACAGCTCTGTGTCTCACATCCCTTCCCCATACAGGGGTCTATATAGGGAGCAGCTGTGCTTGTGGGGGCAGACCATGGTCACCAGCTATAAATAGAGCTGTGTTCTTAGGTATGATAAAGCCCAAGTTAGCAACTTTGGGAACGTTCTGAGGAGCAGACAGTGCTGACTCCTGAATTTAGCATGTAGTAAGGAAGGCTCCTGTGATGGCCCTGAATGCGTCTTGCATCAATCGCTTTTCTATGTGCATTTGACTTTTAGAACATTTGGTCTCTGCTTCTCTATCTCCAGAAGTATTCTATATTCAGTGATAAGGTATTTGTTTTAGGATGCCTTCAACACTAGCCTGCATGATGGAAGCTGCTTGCTATCCAAGCAGGAACACAAGGAAGATTATAGAAGAAAGGATCCATTTTTATGAAATATATGCCTAAACTTATAAGCACATATAATTTTATCTTTAGGCTATAAAAATAAATGGCTTCCTTTTCCTAATTTTCTGTGGCATTGTTTTCTATTAAAAATTAGAAACATGAAAGAATAAAAGTCTGCTTTTATTCTATAAAGAGATGAAAAAAGGTTGGGAGTAATCACTTTCAAGTGCTACACTTGCTGTTTAGTCAATAGAAGTTCTTTGAAAGTTAAGTAAAGCCAGTTTGTAAAAACAAATGTGCTGTAGTGGTAATCCTTTGTCCAAGGAATGCTTGATCAAAAAAACAGCCTAGAAGACATGCTTGCTATGTATCAAACCTGTAGTGAAGACAGTTTTAGTAACCTGTAAAGACTAAGAAATAACCTTCATCTGAAAAAGTGGGGGTATATGTTTTGATTAACAAAGTTGAAGTTTCAGTTCAAAACAAAAACCAGAGTGGAATATTGATGGAAAAGCTGATGGATGGAACCACTGTATTCCATTCATTAAAATCTGGTATGCTAGGGGGTACTTTGATAATGTCATGGAATTTTAAAAATACTTTTTGATCATTTGACTTAAGTTTTTTTACTTCCTGTTCTGTTCTTTGCTTCAATATTTATAAAGTTAATTTACTTGAATCATGCTAAAAATAACAGAGTTAATATAATTATTTAGCAAGTTTTATCAGTGGCTGCACATTTGCAAGCTAACTTTGTCTTTACAGATCCTGCAATAATATTGTGCATGCTCTACAATGAGGCAAAGTTTTAATATGGTTAATTTGTATTGGAGGAATGAGGATTTGTGGTTAAAAATGTAGGTTTGCTGTTGTCTGCACAAAACAGTTTTATTGCTTGCAAGATGAATGTGTTGGCATGTTTCATTCTTTTATACTGAACAATTCCAAATAATTTAAAAGCATATTCTCTTGAGTTTAGGAATGTAATTTGCTTGAAAGAAAATGTGATATTTACACAAAAAAAAGAAAGACTTTGCAATGAATAAAACTGTTAAAAATCCAAATAAGCAGGATGAGTAATACATGGAAATGACCAAGAGTGAACTCTGAAAAGAAGCACATCTTAAACCATAGTACAGATGGAAAAAGATGTCAGTAAGTGGATTTATGTGAGGAATAAAACTTCCTGGGCAAGCAACCTGGTGATTGTCATCAGTGTCTAGTTAATAATGTAGATAACTAAAAATATTTTTAATTTTTCTGGTTTGAGTGCAACCAATGTACTCATTATTGAAATGTTTTTATATTTGTCTCTAGCATATGATAAAACATTTAATACTTTCACCATCATTTGCCCAGATTTCATGTTGGAGTTAAAGAGCTATCCTGTCTCATAATCGAAGATTTTCCCCATAATCTGTTTCATTATCTAATTTTTTACATTGTGTGAAGTGAAATATATATTGAACAGTGTATTGACTTTATTGTATTTATATCTTGCAAATATCTTGGCAGGTCAGAAAATTGGTGAAGAAGTAATTGTTTATTCATCTTAGTATATTTCATCATAATAATTACTTCTTCTGGTGTATCTAATGTAGATTTAACTGTATTTCTTCCTACTATGCTATAAGAAACACATTTCTGGGGTATACAATGAAAAATTATAGTACGTGCTGGCATATGGATTAATTTAATTTCTGTATGGGTAAGGTTGTTGTGATCTCTCTATGAGAGGACTTTCATTTATAATTCTTGAATGGTCGAACAGTGGAGATGTAATTTTAGTATAGTATCTGATGCATTGTGTAGATCAGGACTCCACTGGGGACCTGGATAGCCCACCTGATGAGCTAGTCTTTCACTGCTACTAGCTGATTTTTGGCAAGCTGTGACTCTACAATGGGAGAGGAAATTTGGGGAAAAATAATTATATTTAATTTTTGTGTTCTACTTGATACCACTTGTGGGAGAGTTCACAAAACACATCCTTGCTTTCCCCTAAGATAAAACAGTGAAACTATATGGCTTTGAAATCTGAAGCAACAATAAAAAAGAAAATTATTCCTATCACCTATAGCAAAAATGCATCAAGATTACCTTACTTATTCCACGGTTCTTACTCAAAGTTATCACTAGTAATAGTTTGAGCCTTACTTTGTTTTGTCTGTGATACTGAACAGATGTGCCTTTAGAAATAAAATCTACAACTATATCTCATTTTAAATGTTAGCCCCAGTTTTGCATCTACCTTGCCCAATGCAAATGTCTCATTGTGGGCAGGAATACTGAGTAATAAAATGTTGAAGTCTTATCAGCTCCTGATTAGCTGCTATCTCTGTCTCCTGAGCTCCAATACAAAGTATTGCACTGTGTCTGTTTATCTTGATATGACCAACAGTGGAGAATATCAAGACTCTTGAGGAAGTACTTGACATATTGCAGGATCAGATGTGAGGTACTGATGACAGAAAGAGAAGGACCCATGGGCTTGTTTATGAGAGAGTAAATAAGGGTCTCTTGGAAATGCTGATTAATTATATCTGGGGCCCAGTGTACAACTTTTTTCCTAGTATCTGTTGGCTAACTTATGTTCTTGGCTTAGGGAAGATAATCTCATTTCAGTGTTCCCACAAACCCCCAAACCACATGCTGCAACTTGCTCCCCTCCTTTTCCCCTCTCCCTCCCTGCTGCAGCAGGTTGGAGGAGAGAATTGGAGGCACAAAAGGCGCAGATAGAACAATTTATTGGAAGCAGCAATGAGATAAGAAAATGAGCAGGAGCAGTAACCATGTTAATAACAAAAGCTTACAAAAGGGAGAGTGTGGAGCTTGACCTGACTACAGCCATGTTCCCTCTGGCTCAGGACCAGCATTGCCACCGCTCTGAGCAGAAGGAAATGACCTGAGGTGGAATGGAATAATGTCCAGGTCCTGGCCATGGCCCCCGTCCCAGCTACCGCAAAAATTAACCCTGCTCTGCTTGGAACCAGAACACACGTTCAAAGAAGTGAAACCTGCATACTTAGTGGAAAATCTGTGATCATTCCCTAGCTTGTGTAGAGGATTATTCTGTGACAAATTCTAGACTTGATTACAGTAAGAATAAAGAAACATTTTAATCATCTTAGTTGTTTCTTGTGTGTGTGCTAGGCCTTAAGTTATGTTCTAAAGGCTTATACTAAACTCTATTTGTCCTGAAAAAAACCCAAACACCTTCATTGGCTCTATATCAGAAATCTTCTTACTTTTAAGAGGTGATAAGTTCATTTGTTAGTTATCCCTCTTAAAATAGGACATTTTGGGCAATACAGTATTGTTTAAGAAATGACTGCATGAGAAAAAATATGCCTCCTGTTACAAGTTTAATGGCATTAATGTAAGATAGACAAATGTATTAGCATCTGTTTTCAAATTGTTCCAATGGAAAATGGTCCTTAGCCAACAGCATATTTTGTGAACTCATTTCAGAGTTGATTCTGAGTCATGAATGTCTGTCATGGGAAGTATGAAATGCAGGGTCAGTAAAAAATGTCTTGTACCCAAGAATATTTCTTAGAACAATGTTTAGTTTTTTTTTAAAGCAGTCATTAATTGGTGGGACCTGACAGGTGTATATCCTAGAGCAGGCCTTCAGTTCTAACTGCTCTCCAGTGGGAGAATGTGAAAAGACAAAGAGAAACACCTTCAGCTGTTCTCATGTCAGCATTTTGAACAGTTTATGAGGCTATAGAGAATTAGTCATTATGTAACTTGTAAAAAAAAATAAATTATTGTGTTTTAACGTTTAGTATTAAAATCCCTGAGCACCATTCTTATTTTTGGAAAACACTTAGTTTTGACAGAAGAAAAATAATTTCTGTAAAGTTTCAGCAAATATGGTGTGTAAGCCTTTCATCAGTGCACGTAGGGTAGAGCTGTGTAAGTTGTATTTAATACTCTGTCATGCATGTTAAAGGAAGATATAATGCAACAAATAGAGCCTGAAAATATTTCTGTTTGTTCAGATATACAGCCTGTTGTGAAAATCCTGAAGTGGAGAACCTGTGTTCCAACTGTTGTTTGTCATTAAAAATGATGACAGTTTCTGTTAAGAACATCTGCTTGCCTAATGTGCCAGCAATAAAGGAGATGTCTATGTTATGTTAACTTAGCTTGTTCTTGTCTCCTAATTTCTAAGTATTTGATTTTAAAATACTAGAAAAAAACTAATCTTTTTGAAATGAAATATTATTCTAGCCTTCAGCTCTGAAACCCTATAATAACACAAGCACATATTCAGTCGCTAGATCATCTCAATAACACTGAGTTGGTCATAATGAATAGGCTGTCTCTGTATGTTTTGTTCTGAGTTTGAACAGCTATGCTTTATTTCTGGGTAGGTTATTTTTTACTGGTTGCCTGAGTCATAGTAGGTCACTTAGATCTAAGTATTATGCCATTTAATTTACAGTACAGCAGTTCCAGGTTTTTCTAGAATTAAGAGTAGTATTTACAGTTACATGCTTTTTGGTTATAGCAGCAGATTAATGGTGGGTGATAGGAGTGCTGATAAAGGGTTGTGTCTGTTCTAACTTCATAAGAATTTTTAATCCACTTCATAAGTGCATCTTACTGACAGCTCATTCCCAGTGGTGAATGCTCCAGTGGTTTTACAGCTTAATGATACATATTCTGTGCTGAAATTGGGAAAATACAGAAAATGTGGCACATATAGCCGATTTTTTTTTTGTCTTGCTTAGAAAGTCATATATCAGCAGGCTGAAATCCTTTCCACCAGTATTTTTTTTTTTTTAAATGTGCTTCTTTAATATGGCAGACTGGAAGACTATATTGTACTATTTTGTTCAGATCTCTGCACATCCTTTTTACACTTTAATTCATAGCTGTAGCAAATACACAAAGATTAAAAGCAAAAAAAAAAAAAAAAAGCCACACAAACCCAAAAGTATGTAGCATCCTGTTCATGTGTTTCCTTTTACTGTTAATCCCTATAATTAATGCCCTCTGAGGAATGGGGCTCTAATCACTTACAGAGCACAACCATGTAAGAAGACAGTGCTCGTCTGGGGGCTGTTCAGCAGGATGGAGTAGGGGTGACCCAGTCAGTGCTCAGCTGTCCTCCAGTCTGTGTTTGTGTGAGTTCATTAACTACACCCATGTATGACTGACAGGCTTGGAATGATTGTCTGAAAGGAATCCTGCCTTATGAAGTGCCACTGAGAAAGACTTGCTTATTTCTCTCATTTTTCCACTTCCATTGGGAGGAAGAAAGGAATGGGGGAGGGAAGCTGTTCTGTGAGATCATGGACCTCAGCAGTCACTTTGAAATAATCTTTAATGAATCTCAATGCCAGGAAGAGATATGTTGGAACACCACATACCAGTTTTTGAGTGGCTCAAGCGGAATGTGAATACAAAATGCTTTTCTGCAAGTGAAAAAGGTTTTTTCAGGGTTTTCATTTGTTTGCCCTGCATGAATTTAGTGTTATTGATGCTAAACTGTCATGGACAACCTAAGAGATAAACACGGTTTTTTTAGAATCCTCCAATATGTCTTTAAATGGACTTGGAGGACAGATTTTTGGATATTTGTTTTAAAAATTAGTCCTTTATTTAATGATTTCTGAGAATGCAATTTGTTATTGGAGTGGATGACTGAAAGGACTTTTGACATACCTTCTGAAAATTTATAAGCCCAGTGCACCCAGTCTACTGGAAATGGTAATATTAGTGAAATAAACTAGCTTATGTTTGCTCAGAGTAAACAAAGCAACAAAAGAGCAAACCCCATCTCTTAGTATCTGTTTTAACATGGTAGAAGTGTCTAGTGGCTAAATCCTTCAAACATAGTGGAACAGAAGAGTCATATCTGTTAAACTAGTTTGAGGCACCTGTTGGGAAAAAGAGCCATGTAAATGTACTGTTCCTTTGTTTATTTGTGCTTTGTTTTCAAGTGATGCTGTACTGTGCAGAAAGTCTTTCCATGGCAGTCTTTTCCTTGGGCAGTTATTTGTTCACACTTGTTTTAAGTCTGTTACGGAGTTCTATTTGCCATGTGCTTGGTGTGCCTAAAGAAGCTGGGAGGGGGCAATGACAAGTAAACCTTAGAGTAAAATCAGTTGACAGCTGTGAAGATGTTTAAGTTGTGGATATTCATGGATATGTAGTTTAAGGTACCTGTCACATCCTTTTGTATCCTTGTGGAACATGGATGCCAGCCATTTGCTGTATTGACAGAAGGAAGAGTATTTGTCACTGCAAAATTGCTGTATGGGTTAGAGTTGTGAAGAAAAGGAAAGAAAAATGTCTCAAAGGATGTTTCATGTTCTTTTTTACTTTTATGTATACTTGTGTCTCTCTTTTATAGCTTTGCTGTGTGGTAGCCTTTCTTGCTTGTTTTTGTTTCTAAAAGCTTAGCTAAGAATTAAATGAAAGCAAATAGAAAGGTAGTGCTGATTTTAGTGCAGCTCACATATATTCTATTCCTGGATTTTCAATCTGCTTTGTGTAACAGCAGATGGTCCATCTATTGTTTTATTATTCTTTGGGGAGTCTGACCCTCTATAGTGGGTGTGTGCTTTAGTGGAAAAAGAACAAATGAAGTAGGTTTTTTTGTGATGGATGTAACTCACTTTAATAAACTGTTGATGACCTCTGCAATTCTAGCTCTTAAGATTTATTTTTACTTGAATGCTTGCTATTGTGTGTAAATTCTGTCATCAAGGTGATTTTTTCTTTGTTGAAGTGTCAAGGGTAGTTTTGATTCAAAAGGATTGTTCACTGCTGTAAGTGCTGTTTTGTGAAATGGCATAATTTTACCATATGCCTTGGGTTTTGTTTGAGATACTATGAATAAGCAGTGTGAGTGCTTTCAAAGAGGCATTCCTGCTGTCCCACATCAACCATGTGGGCTTTCAGCTAAGCTTCCCAGGAAGACAGCAACATATGTGTACACAATGTGTGTATTATATTGGCGCCCACTCACAGTGTTAAAGATGTGTCAGCATTTCCAGAATAGTTCCCTATTTTAAGAGCCTTGTTTTAGCCTGCATGTGAAAGTTGTCTGTGATGGAACTTTACACACAGTCTCAGCCATTGTAGTTTTCAAGTGTGACTTTTTGCCAGGTGAATATAAGCTGAATTAAATTACTGTATGCAAATTGAATGGAATACATCTAGAGGTCTAGTGTCATGATAGACTCTTAACTCTGAAGCAGTACCTTATCATTAAGTGTCCTGAAGCTATAGTGGATGCCACTATTTTTTGAGGAATTGTAAGGGATTTGTGGTAAAAAAAAAGATGGCCTTGGGCTTGGGCTTGTGACTATTGTCTAAGCTAACAGCAATTATGTTTTTCTAGTAATGGTGTTTGAGTATGGGGAACCTCCAGTTTCACTGAATTTCTTTCAGCTGATTGAGTTTCTATCAGTGTAATAGTCTATAATCAATTAGTGTCTCCCTTATTTGTCAAATCAGTCTTTTTTTTTAATATACTGAGAAATGGGGTAAGTCTGCAGCACATTTGAACTGTGACAGTATTTAAACTGTGTTCCCCCAAGTTATAGTGTTTTCTTGCTGGAAGCCTTTGCCTAATTGAGGCATCATACACGCAACAGGGCAAGCCATGGGACAGGACATGCTGATTCTGTAGCGTGTGGGTGGCTGTGTAGGAGCAGAGTTCAGATTGGATGTTGAAACAGGCAGACTTCAAACATTTTGGTTTGTGTGCAGGAACAATAACTTGCTACTATAGTTTCAAAAGCTACATGCTGTAAACAAAATGTTATGTTATAGCTTGGGATTTACTTACGTGTGATTGTGTTTGCTGGACGGAAGTTTTATTTTAAATGAATGTGTTTTCAGCCCTCTTTAGCTGAATGCCATCTACAACCCTCCGTATAAATGTCAAATGGTTTCATTTGAGCAACAGTGGGTCAACAAGACAAACTTGCAGTTTGAAGATAAGCAAAACAATGTTCTTCCACTTTTTGAAATCCAAGTTGAGAACCAACACCCCTGGAAAGAGCTCCTCTGTGCATCCCTGATAGGAAAGATGGGTGGGCAGGACATTGCTGTAAAAACACTTCTCTTGTGCGTCTCTACACATCCAGTGGTCCCACGTTTCTGAAGTGGTAGATTATTCTAATTATTGTTTTATATGGAGTGAATCCTCTTCGTGGCTTGCTTGAGCCTCTTGAGAGGAGCTAGATGTGTAATACATCAAGTAATATGCATAGTGACAGCAAGTATGCAAATTGCTGACCTTAATTTTTGTGCCTCCCTTAGGAAACACCACTTAATATTGATAAAGGAATATTGAATTGACAGAAACCTGAGACTTTCGGTTCTGAAACCCTGTCAGTGCACTCCCACCAACTAACCATAACCCCTCCCCAAACTTCGAAGTATCCTCTGGAACCTGAAACTTGGACTGCAAAGGACAATAAGCCCAGGTGTTGCAAGAGCTTATCCTCTGTGAGCTGGAGAGGTTAAACCCTGAAGCAAACACTAGTGTAACCTTTCGAACCTTTTTGGGAGTGGGTGGAGCTTGCAGGGGAAAGAATGACCCAGGTGATGACCTGGTCTTGGATGTAATCAGGTAGCTAGCAGGGCTCATAACACATTTATGTGTTGGATATGCAATCCAACTGCCCTTCTGATTAGATGAATCACTATCGTCTGAGTTCCTTTTAACGTTAGTCCAAGAGAATTGCGTGTCTGTAATGAAGTCTACAGGTCACTAAGACATTAAATTTTGTGTAAAGATCTAATTTAGAGTGCAATAAATATGCATAGATGGCCAGCCACTACTGTGTCCTGCAGTAAATAGCTTTTCAGGATGATGGCCGTAATTTGTGATTAGAAGGTCTATGTCCTGTTTTATCCATCTGCAAAATGTGATTTTTTTACTTAATTCATTCATGCTTGTAAGTGCTTCTGTCTTTTTAGCATCAGACTGCACTGATGTCGGATTAAATTCCTATGGCTGATGCCTAAGCTCATATTTGCTTGTTTCCTCTGAATGATCCACATCAGAGATTGAAGGAACTTGCACAAACCTCAGACAAAATCAAAATTTCTTTAGGCATTTGCTTTTTAAGGTACCATCTTATAATACTTGAAACAGTGATGGGAGCATATGCAATTCTTGAGTGTTTAATGATATTCTGGACATTTGAGAGTAATTTAAGTTTCATATAGATTTGATTCTGCTTAATAAAGTGTACTTGATAGCATTCTAGTTTTATGTATCATTTTGGAGCTTTTCATGAAGACCAAACACTTTCTGGGTTTAATATTACAAAATTAATTTTCATTTATAACAGCATGCTCCTTTCAAGAGTAACTAGATGGATGATAAAATGCACACCAATCATAATAACAGAAAAAGGTGTTTGAATAGCCTTGGATTAGTCATATTTCTTATTTTGCAACTACTTCATTTCTGTGTAAGTCCTACATACCCTGGAGCTCCCACTGTAATGGTTCTGCCTCATTTTCATAATTAGACTTCTCTCCCCACTGCAGTGTTGCTAAAATGTCCCCAGGGTTTCTTCTTCCACAAGGCTTGATTCCCCTGTGAATTTAGGATGAATGTATGGCCCCTTAGGGAGAAAAAAATAATATAGTCAGCAGATACAGCTGTCCATGACTGCAGTGTTATAACATAGTTTTACACCGACAGCTGAGATTTTATATACTCTTTAGCTTATAATGGAAAGAACTAAGTAGTAATAATGCTGTCCCATCAAGGACTATTCAAACAATCATATGCACTTAAATAGATACTCTTTCATCTTTGAATAATTAGAGAACATTTCTATTTTGCCAGTCCAGCAAATGTTCACCAGACCTTCACAAAAAGCTTACTTTATTCTTTTTGATGTTGTTAATGTTTTGAGTGGCAGTTTTATTTGTACAGTACTTTAACTCTTCAAAGTGGTTTTACAAAGAGTAGTGAGATTTTTATGTTCAGAGAGACTTATTTTTTAACAACCATACTTTAGCTTTTTAGCTTAGATACATGATTACACTGAGAGTTTTGCTTTGCTTCACAATTTGGTGTACCTTGTCTGGTATAATTTGTTTGAAGAAATCTGCACACGAACCTTTAGAGGATAAGTACTTGATACTGCCTGAACTTGTGCTTTCCAAATTAAATAGTGGAAGCCTTTTCTCACTATTCTGCTCCCAACAAAATATTAACAAGATTTTAGCTGCAAATTAATTTGAAATTTGGTTTGCAAATTGTGGGGCAAAGAAATGCAACAGAGATGAGTGTTAAAAGAAGACTAACTTACTTCTTCTCATTAATTAAGTGGACTCAATTTGGTGCAGTCAGTGTTGGGATATATTATGTTGGGCTTTGTGTTGCTCTTGTAACACTCTTAAAAGGTGTTAGGTATGGCCAGAGAGGGTTGGAAGATACAAGCTTGCAGAGGAAGGGTAAAGGAGAGGCAAGATACATAATGTCCTGACTGACCCACGCTTGAACTTGACATCTTTGTGACCTGTGACTTTTTGGCAAATAAGTAAGCATGACATGAATAACATTATCCTGTTTTCTGTTGTCACATTTAGTAGCAGATGATTGGTTTAGTTTGTGTAAAAGCAAATGACCCCTCAGATTTCTTTCTCTTTGAATCTATTTTTATGGAGAGAGGTGTAGGCATTTAGAGTAGTTAGTCAAATTTATTAGGAGTTCATGAGAAAAACACACAAAATGCATGTCTTAATTTCCCCTGGCTATATATGACCTCAGCGTTTTGTTCCTGAAAAATTAACATTTAGTCAATGGCTCTCTCCAAGGAGTGCTTCAAGTGTGAAATTTAATTTGATTCCATTTGGTTTATGGTACCTACTTAATCTGGAATTTGTGGCTAAATTGAAGACTGAACTAAGTTTATGTACCTCTCTTAAGTCAAAGCTAGTTGGAGGGTTTGAGTGTTCTTTGTAGTGAAGAATGAAGCAAGTTTTATTAGACAGCTGAATGTCTATTCAAATCTGATTTACCCACCAGTAAGTTCTAATTTGTTGTGTGTTCATTTTAACCTAAAGTGATCTAATTAAAGTGCTTTGATTTCGTTTTCTCTGTCCCTTACTCTAATTTTTAAAGGAAATACTGAACAATGGCTGCTGTCCAGAAATCTTCTGAATCGTGAGACCCAAACCTGCTGATTCTGCTACTCCTGCCACTATTCCTTCCAAAACTAGTTTGTTTTGTTAGTGCATGCTTTTGGATGTCAGTGCATCTTCTGATTTGCAGGATAAAATGTGCTCATTTTCAGGGCAAAGGCTGCCTCAGTAATATATCTGAAGAATACAATGCATCACAATTTGTCAACACACAGTTTTGTTTCCGTGAAAGATGGTATTATCCCAATGTATTTGAGTTAAGTGAAGTTATACCCTATGTGTAATACTGACATAGGGATCAAGTTAAGGATGAAAGAAGTTGAGCTTTTGCTTTTGTCATATGGAATTGTTTTGAATTGGAGTGTGTGGGGAAGTAACCCCAGCTGACTCAAAATATATCCAGAGAGCTGCATTCTATGGTTTTTATTATATTATTTATCTCACTGTTGGAGATGCAACTGCTCTACATTTTAATATCTGACTTAGCAAAATAGTTTTATAATACGAAAGTTTTTTATCAAAGAAACTCCTCCTGTTTAATTTTTGCATCATTATTTTAATAAGATTATATGATAAGACAGTTTATATCAAAGTTAATATATGTTTTCATGTCTGTCTAAAACTTGACAAAAGACGAATGCACTTTAAGACATATTTTTTTAAAAGCATTATTTTAAAATGATTGTTGCATTGTGTTTCTGAAATTTGATTCAGAATCATATCTAGTAATGTTCTAATGTGTAGATAAAGACTTGGAAGCATTTGATTCCCACCCTTACATGCCAGTGGTTTATATATTTTACACAAAGACCGACCTGTTAGTGTTATGTGTGAAATAAGTACAAGTGGGATTTTGGCCATATTTCTGAGTTTTATATGGTGTTTAGTTCTTAATACAAAAGTGCTTTTAGATTTTTCTTCAACTAGAAATTGTGGAAATTGAGATACAGAGAGGTGCGAAAACAATTTTCCTAGGATTATATAGCTAGTTCAGAGCAGTGCCAGGAAAAGTATCTCTAGCTCTTCAGGCTCTTGCTCTGATTTCTGTGTTATCATGCTAAAGATTTTTCTGCTTCCATGTTTTTATTAAAAAGGGGAGGATACATAAGAAGATATTTGCCTTTGTTAAACCCCTTTCTGATCTAGGGATTTGCTGTAAGACCAGGATGATCTTTCCTGGAAAAACTAGCACAAAATTGGATGATGAGTTACTAGGGCAAATTTGCTTTTTGTGTAGATAGCTAGCAAGCTGGATTAAAAACTCTTTAGACATTGCCTGGCATCAAGCATATACACAGTGGGTATAATGAATATTGGCAGAGCCACATTACATAACTAATTTCCATGAAACGTTAAGATTTTTCTGATTCTGTTTATTCAGCAAAGCTGGAGTAAGTGAACTTAATCAGTTGTAACCATTTCTTTTTAACTGCTTGAAAACAGGAGAGTGGACTTAGTTTCTGCTACAGTAACAGGAAATAGAGCATTTTAACGTTAGTTATATGTAGTACAGGTAAGATGCAATGCAATGATTTGCAACGGCATGTGAAAAAGGTGCCAAGTTGAGCAATAGGCATCAATGATTCACTCATGATTAAACCTACATTCATATTACCACTCTTATGTCTAAATATTCACAAGTCTGGGATGAGGAAGTGTAGCTTTTAAAGTTAAATCAAACAGTTTTTATTTCCAGTGGTCACACTTAATTTTGTCAGCTGTACTGAACGAAGAAGTGCCGTTCTCAAAATGATCTTGCCTTTAGAACAGAAATGGTTCTCCTGGAGCCGGCTGTTGTTGCTGTTCCTGCCTGAGTGTAGGGAATGCTGCAGTGTCGTATGTTGAGTTCCATTTTCAGTGCAGAAATGCTCCCAGCTGGACTGCAACTCTTGAACAGATAGTCCTCCAAGATACAGCTGGGGACACACAGAAACTAGTTTTAAACTTCAGTCCACACAGCTTAGGAATTGGGTCTTGTGGGAATCTTATCTCTTACTCCTTTCTGAGTTGATATTTATTTAGTTGGCTTTCTATAATGGAAATTCAGTCTTTTTCCGAAAAATTGATGTCGTTAGCATTGAACAGTCAACTCCTCAATTTTATTTCTTGTTAGACTTGAATTTCCAAGTGGGCATGCTAATCTTAGGATTTGCATAACTGAAGTTGGAAAGGACCTCTGGAGATCATAAGGTTCAACCCCTCTGCCCAAGCAGAACCACCTGAAGACGGGGGGAGAGAAATAATTTTCTTCACAAGTTTGAGGGAAGGTCCGTGTCCTGTCTTTTATTTTGGCTCTTGCAGAGAGCAGTAGAGCAGTCATAGCTATGTATAAATTACTGTCCTAAAATATTATCTGTTTTAATGTTGTAGCAGCTGGCATCAGATTTTTTTTTTTTTTTTTGTAATAGACTCTGGTTTCAGTTTAATACTTACTGAGCATGTATCACAGAGACTCATATGAGTGAAGTTTACAGGATGTCATCTATTGGTAACAGAGATTTCCAGTCCCTTTCTCCCCCTGCCCCCTTTTTTTTTTTTCCTTCTTTGGAGGAGAAAAGCTGTGGGGAGCTTTGGGGTATGGATACATCTGATGCTGCCTTTTCTGAGCTATGATCCACTGCATGTGTTTAATAGATACCAGCTGGATGACAGTAGAACTGAAAACAGACTGGGTAAAGCTCACAGAGCCACACAGACAAATTTGGTTGTAAATGACTGGAGAGGAGACCTCCCTGCACACTTTAGTTTGGGTAAGGTGACATGAGAATGGAACAATGTTGGCACAGGGGAGGAATGTAGAGTGAGAGAAGGTCCACTGGAAAAGATGTTCCCTGGTGATGAAGTGGCTAAGGCACCTTGAGTTCTATTCAGTCTTTAAGATATAAAAATTGTTGAGCTAACAAAATTCCATTTTGGATGGAAGAAGGCAGCTAGCATGATGCAAGGGTAATTGATTTTGTCTGCTAATTTATATGTATGTTTTATACAGAAGGACGTGTGCAGTTGAGCTGCAAGAAAGCAGATTATAGATGGAGGACCAAAGCCTTACCAAAATGATGTAAATAGGTAAAAAACTCATAATAGAATTCTCTTTTTCTCTTTTTCAGCCATGCACTAAGCATAGACTATTACACCTGTTAAGTCTAAAAGCAGCATGTGACTTTCAAAATAAAAGAGCACAGAGCAAGATCTTTGAGACAGAGACACATGGCTTTCTCACCCCTAGGTTGAATAGGGAAGAACCGTGGAAGCAATCTGTGGTCTAGGTATGTTTCAAGAGAGAGCACTGTTAGTAACATTTAGATATATGTAAGAAAAGGTAGAGTTACAGAAAGTCTGGAGAAATCCTATGGCATTTCATGGAGGGGTGTGTCTGAAGATGGGAGACTAGTTCCTGGAAGTCCTTCATTGTAAGTATCCTGTTCATGGTGAAGGTGGATGTGGCCCTTCTAAAGCTGTACCTCAAAACTCATCAACCATGCAGATTTTTAAGCTGCAGGATTTAGTTATGCTTAGAAAAGCAGAATATTATTTTGCTAGGCTATAAATATAAAACAGTGAGAGACTGACATTTTAAAGCTCAGGATGCATTCTGATGTATAAGACATGCTTATTTCTTTGAAGAGCTGTTAATGAACTCAGGTCTCCAATTCACATGTACTTCTACTGATAGGAAATAACTCCAAAGATATTTTCGATCAGTCCCTTGTTTTGGCTCCCAAGGGTTTAGTTTAGCATATTATGTTCTGAAGTATATAATGCAAACAAGTCATCAGGGAAAGGTAACTAAAGACTAACTGCCTGAGCTGCTCCATTATGCCTGCTGACATAAGAAGAGGTTTCAGTCCACTAGATTACAAATAGTGAGATTGTAGCCTCAGTGACACAATTTACATGCACAAGTTTGTTAGCAAAATGTGTATTTGTCAGTAAAACACAGAAAGCTAGCTTTAAATTTTGACAGGCACATAGATATTAAAATTTCTCTTCCACTCTGCATATTGTTTTGTGTTTCTTTTTAATATGGCAAGTATTGTAGCTCCTTGGAGTTTTAGTCCTCTGCTGAATAATTTCTTTGTATTCAATACAAGGTGTTCATAATTTCTGGCCAACATTTGGAGATACTGCTATTTGTGCTTAGGCAATTGCCAGATGTGTGTACAGTTAAGTTCTCTACATGCATGCACATTATTATCAGGCCTGCCCATGGTGGGGGTTCTGTGTGTTTAGGTTTCTTTCAAATTTACCATATTTAGAATTTGAAAGCGAAGGCATAAACTTGTCTTTGGACAAGTAATATGTGTATAGAGGGAACTAAGTTTTTTATTAAGAAGAATGTATAATTTTAAATAAGGTTCCTCTTTAGATATTTAGGGTTTGGGTGTTGTAAAAATGAATAGAATGCTTCCAGACCACCTTTAAAATTACTTGTAGACACCATGTGTGAAATTTTTCTAGAACTATATAAGGATAAAATATTAGATTGCCTTCTGTTTAAAAAACGTATGCAGAACATTAGCTTTTGAAGATAGTTAAAATCTCAAATGTCAATGTTCTGTTTATTTTATTTCCATAAAATGTTTTCAGTCACGTTGTATAACTTTTGTCAATGAAAAATTGATGCAGATGCTGCTGTTGAATTAAATTTTATATTCTAATCTTTAAAAATATTTATATCTATGTTCCTTCATGTCATAGTGTTATATTTTCTGTTTTTACTGTAAATGTTATGTCTGTGGTATTCAAAATAAGCTGTTCTATGGGGTGAAATAATTTCAAATGCCCTATGATGAAACAACTCTTCCAGCAATAGTGTGCAGTTCTAGTTTTATACTTTTTAAACTTGGAGACTTCAATATATGAAACTTGAATATATTTAAACTTTTCATGACTCCTTTAATACATCTATTTCTTTTTTGAAACTTCTTGTGGTTCAGTAAGTAAAGGATTTTATTGACACTGCACCTCACAGGGCACTTCTTTAAGAATTCAGTGGGTCCTTCACTGAATTTGCTTGCTGTCGGAGCCCTACCACTTGCCACCATGCTTATTGGTAAAGCAGGCTTCTGAAAGGGCTTTCCATGTGGGCTGCAGTAAGCAGAGTGGTCTTGTAAGCAGGCTGTGAGGGAATCCATGCCTTAAAACATAAGATAAATTAAACCAGCGAGGATTGGTCTGTGTGTGTCAGTGTCATCCCCACTGTGAGGCAAGAGGCTGTAGAAGCTGGGGTGCAGCCCCTGGTCCAGCACCCCCAGCTGCAGGAAAGCTGTGCCTCCCTCAGCTGGTTTTGTATGTCATCCTATCACTGTCCACAGCATCTTCTCCATAACTGCTTACTTTAATTCACTTTTTTTTGCATTTTCACTGTTTATTACACTTTAGCTTTTACAGTCTGCCATTCATGTTTTGGGCTGTGAAAGGCACATAGTTAGTGTATAGAATCCCTAACAGTTGTGCCCTTCAGTGCAGAGTGAAGGCCAGCTTTCATGAAACTGGGAAGTGTGCTCTGTGGATGCCAAAGTTGTGCCAAGCAGCAGCACAGAGCACGTCAGTTCAACAACATCTACTGCCAGAGAGCTCAAAGAATGACTGTCCTCCTGCTTTTGCTGAAAATAGTAGGCAGGTTTATACCTCACTGTAACAGCTGTTCATCTCTATGTATAGTGCCAGTAAAAAGAAATATTTGTCACGGTCTGTTTCCTCCCTGTGAGATGTTTGGATGAATTCTGCTAGCATGGCAGTCTGAACTACATTTCAAATACTGTTGATTAAATCTTGCCTTGACAGGGGCAGCCCCTTATTGAGCTGTTACTGACTATGTGCTGAGCAGGAGCCTCTCCACAGTCTTAAACTTCCTTCCTCTTCAGACGTGCAAGACAAAAGTCAATGGACGGCAGTGTACAGGAAGGTATTCAGGGTGATACTGCATTATAGAAGTCTTACATAGGGAGAAATTTTGTAGGTTTCTTACTGTTTTAAAAGAGATATTTAAGCTTAAATTAGTAAAACTTTATAAGACTTGTGGTTTCTTTTACCCATACCAAATGTAGGATGAAACTTTGTAAGCTGTAAAAGTTTAACCTTTTGCTCCCCTTTTCACTTCTAGACCAGCCCTCCTGTGTCTGTTAGCCTGATTAGTTTTTCTCTGTGCCTATAAGGAAATGTTATTGGAACTCTGACTGTATCCTGTGTACAGTTCCATCAGGATATTTGTGTTCTTGCTTGACTAGCACATTGTTTTGAGCATCAGGCATGCAAATAACCAGCTGAGTCTTTATAAATACAGCTACTTGCTTCCAAAAGGGATGCTTCTGTTTTGTTTCAAAGTTAAGGATATGCTTTGTTAAATCTGGTTTTAAAGCAAGTAACATTTTCTGAAAAGTGAGATACCACTCATATGACATGTACTGATGAAGATTGAGCAATTAATTTGAGAGTACTCAGGCATGAGTTTGTTCATAATAGTAAATGACAATCAAAGTGAAATGAGGCTACTTGATATAATTAATTTTCCATATATAAACATTGTTTAAAGTTTCCTGCATGGTCTTACTTTGCTCTGGTATTCTTCTATACTGTTACCCTGTTCTCAGATTTTTAATGTAAATGAATATGTATATTTTGAAACTTTCAGGTCTTTCACAGACTGACCTGGGATCAGAATCAACTAAAATACCAATAGATATTTGCACCTTATTAAATTAACTGAGGCATAAACTTCTTGGTATTGCATCAGCTTTGTTCTTAGATTACTGATCATGCATTTATTCCTGGAATTAATGAGTCATGTGATTCCTTACATAATTATTTATGTTGAATTGAGTCTGTAAAATAAAAAAAGGATCACATAATTGCAGAATGGTTGAGGTTGTAAGGGACCTCTGCAGTTCCATCTGTTCCAGCTCAAGAAGGACCACTTAGGGCCAATTGCCCACAAACATGTCCAGGTGGCTTTTGTCTTTCTCAGGGATGGGCACCCTACCACCTCCCTGGGCAACCTGAGATAGTGCTTGGTTACCCTCACAGGAAAAAAGTGTTTCCTGATGTCGAGAGAGAACCTCCTGAATTTCAGTTTGCATCGATTGCTTTGAGCTCATCTCTCCTTCTTGCACCCTTCATTTAGGAATTTTTACACATTGATGGGATTTCACCTGAGCCTTGTCTTCTCCAGCCTAAATAATCTTGGCTGTCTCATGTGAAATGCTCCAGTTCCTCAACCTCCATGGCCCCTTGCTGAACTTCCTGCAGTAGCTCTGTCTCTCTCTTGTAGTGGAGAGCCCAGGGCTGGATGCGGTGCTTCAGGTGTGGCTCACACGTGCTGTGTAGAGAGGAAGGATGGTAGCACTCCTCCTAATGCAAGAGAGTATGGCATTAGCCCTCTTGGCTGCAAGGGCATGCTCCTGGCTTGTGTTTAGCTGGGTGTCCAGCAGGACATCACATCCTTTTCTGAAAGCTGCCTTCCAGCTGCGTGCCCCCAGCATGTACTGACTGCTGCATGGGGTAGCGTCTCCTCAGGTGCAGAGCTTGGCATTTCCCCTGTTGAACTGCCTGAGGTTCCTGACAGCCCATGTTTCAGGTCCTCTGGATGGAAGCACAGTCCTCTGGTGTATCGGCCACTTCTGCCAGGTTTTGGTTTGTCTGCAGTCTTGTGTCCTTATTTGAAGGCCTTTAGACCTTCCTTTTCTGGTTTGTACAGAGCCTGACAAACAAAGGCCTCAGTTTTGACTGGGGCCTCTCTATGCTAAATTAACAGAAATGATAATGTCTTCATAAGACAGAAGCAATGATAATCACACAAATTGATGTTCAATGCAATCTTCTTCTAGTGATTGTGCTAGTGACGGGAACTGGCCAGCAGAAGAAACTTTTTGCTGAAACAGGCTGATGAAGTAAAACTTGTGGTGGTATAGAAATAGAAGTTGAATTGCAAGATAGTCTGAGATATTTACCAAAGTATTTCCAGTTTATTCAGGGAAACTTTTGGCCACTAGATTAAGTATTTTTTTGTGCTGGGGTTCTTTGGGAGCACTCTTTTGCTGTTCTGTCCCTGCTGAGTTATTTTATGGTGGGTGAAATTTTTTTAAAACATTTGGTTTTGATTTAGCTTTCTAGACTATATTCCTGTCTAATAAATCTTTTAAGAAACATTTTTGTTTGTAATAGAAAACTACAGCTACTTTCAGTTTCTGTAAATATTTCTGGCTACTCAAACAAAAACATCAGTCAGTTCAACTGAGAATTGTTTTTGAACAAGCAGGAAGGGATTTTTCACCCAGAGGGTGGCTGGGGAACAGGATCCCTGGGGATGTTCACAGCACCAGCCTGACAGAGTTCAGGGAGCGTTTGGACAACTTCTCTCAGGCACAGGGTGTGACTCTTGGAGTGTCCTGCACAGGACCAGGAGTTGGCCTCAATGACCCTGATGAGTCCCTCCCAATTCAGCATTTTCTATGAGTGTATGATTCTGTGTGATAAACCAAAGTTGTAGTGTTACGTGAGTTACATCCATGACTTGAAGCACATGCGCTAAATGGAAGAGCCAAGTTGGATCTCTTAAGTACAGTGGTCTGCCTCATTAGGCTTTCTTCAATATTATACTAATATTTCAAATTATTAATATTGTGGAAAAAAGAAAAAATACAATTATTTTGGTCTCTATAGGAAGGACACAATTTCAGGATCAGTATTTATACAACCTCATGACTGAGTTTTAAGTAAAGAGGTAGACTTGAGCTCAACACACTGAAGTGACATTCAAGGTAATGGCAGTAATTTTTTTCTTTTTTAGTGTAATATTTTATCTTTTTGTTAATTATAGAATAACCAGTAATGTATTTGCAATACTTTTCTATTCTGTTTATGTTCTGATTCCACAAATACAGCCCAGTAAAGTCTGTTCTTGCTCTTTGCTTTTATAGACTCTGTGCTAGAATAATGAGAATTTTGAAAAGTGTTAGAACCAGTAAAGGTATGATACCAAATATTTAAACTTTAGGAAAAGCAAGCATAACTACTTTAGTTGTCCTTATGAATTTGGTAAAAAGATGGGAAATATGTCCCACTTCTTTCAGGAGATGAGACTTTTATTCTGAGGATCTGCATAATAAAATATGTCAGGGCCCCATTTGGATATGATTTTCATTTATATCATATTCAGGATTATATGTTAATGCACACTATTTGCAGAACCCCAATGTTTCCTAATAAATTCAGAATAATTTGGCATTTTTTATTTTACTTATACATTGTGTACTCTGAAACTTCTTTCTGCCTACTTGGCTTATTCATGACTGAATATTAAACTCTCAATTTCTACTATGGCATTGGTATAACTGATTTCAGTAGTGTCTGAGTGCTTTTCAGTAATAATTTTTATTCAGGGTATTTTCTGGAGGATAGTTCTTCGTGGAAAAATAGAAAGAATAATGGTGAAGTTAAGAAGCCATTAATTTTGTTAGTCTGATTGAAACATCTCTCAAAGTTTCCACATCAATGTCAGTTCAGTCAGGAGTTTGATTGTCACAAAGTGCTTCATGAATGCCAGGTGAGTTTCAGAGGCCATCCTTTTTGTGTCCTGAAATAGCAGGAATCTGGTCAGATCTGCTGTGCAACACTTGCACAATTGAAACAACTTTCCTTTTTCTTAATATTAGATTAGTAACTTCAGAAGTGGCTGAAAAATTGTGTCCTTTCTTGAGCTCTCTTAATTTAGGGTGACTTTTTGTTTTCTGATGTAAGCATGTTAGAAAGGGAAAAATGACCTTAACTTACACAAAGCTTCTATAAAAGTCTTGTTTAACTTAGGTAGAGTACTGTTGTAACCTAAGTAGAGCTGGGCTGGTGCTTCTGGGAGCATCTTTAATGTTCATCTTGCATTTGAAATAGTGAAATTGTTTACAGACTTCTGAGGTATAATCCAAAGAGCAGCTTTGTCTCATTAGTTGCTTAGCTAAATGGCAGAAAAACATGAGTATCGGTGTGTGTCTTTAATTTGGAGATCCCTCAGGAGTACCAGCTAAGGAGGTAGGAGAAGCAGAAGGTGCTCCAACTGCTAGGAGGTGCATTTTTTTACTACAGTCATCTGGAATTTTACTGTATGTTCTGAAATGCAATTGTTGTGATACCTGAGTGCAGGACTGGATCTTTACCTTTGCTGATTGGCTGTGGGTGGATGCAATGATCGTTTTATAAAAGCTGTCTCTGCTGGAGTCCACTTTCCATATTGCAGCTCACAGACAACTTTGCTGCTGCTGGCTGTTGAGGAGTGTCCTCTTTCATTTCTCTCCCCTTTCAGGCAGTACCTTGAAATTCAGTTTTCCAACTGATTTTTCTCCAGCAATGAATTTTTGCTTCTGGAAGGGAAACCTCAAGCTACTTGAACAGTTGAACTTCATGGTACTTACGATACTACTCTCTGTGTTTATGCAGTCATGGACAACTGGTACATATTTTTTCTATTGGCATTACTTGGAGTTTTATAATGAAATATTTAATCTTTTTAACTCAAAAGGGGAAGATCAATCTGAAAATTAATCTAAAATAGTGTGCCTAAATATGGGCAAGAAAAACTTTTCTGATATTACTGACAAATGTACATGCAGAGAGAAAAAGCTTTCAGAGAAGTGCATCTTCTCACATATATCATGCCCATTCACTAAAATCTAACTTGCTATCCTCTAAAGAAATGCATTTAAAATATGTTTGTGTAGGAGGATCTATTTTTGTATGCCCTGGGTTCTTAATTTTCTAGGCAATGTTATAATCAGTGTACATCTTCTCTATGTGCTTACTGGTCGCAACACAAGTGATTTTAAGCTTTTAGAGAAGCAAGTAAAAGATTAATAATTCTTGAAAAATATTAGAATCAGGAGGAAAAGATCTCTCATTTGGATTAATACAAAAATTAATCTAATTAACTACTAGACAGAATAGCTTAAAAATCCCAATTGTCATGAATTAAAAAATCAAATAACCTACCTTCCATTTTTCTACCAGAATAATTCTGAAATAGGCTGCATTAATTATAAACAAAATCATAAACAAAAAGATTATACCTATTTCTAGACAGCCTTTGCTGTTTTCTGTCTTTCAAAAATTCTGAACTAGTTTATTAAAAGGATGAAATCTTGAATTACTGATAGGTGGTTTTTTAATCACAGTTAAAATCCCATGATATTTGATAATTTCTCAAAAATGAATTGCAGCCAAAAGTGAGATGAAGCTGACATCTTTTTGTGTCTAGAGATGTAATTTGGAATGAAAACTAAGCCCCATCTCAAGGTATGAAAATGTCAAACACTGTATTAGAAGCAGGCAAAATAGAATTCCAGACCTTCTGTTTGTTCCTTAGAGAAAATGCTTGCTACTGGTCCATAAATAATGGACTTGATCATTTTAGTGAAAGTATGTATTCAGAAAGAAAACATTCTACTTTCTTTGCATGCAGCAAATAAATTAATGAATGAAGGAGCTGGTGGGGGATGTTTCTGAGGGACTCCCAGGAACAGACAGGTAGAGCAGCACGATGAACTTCTGAGATGTATAATCAGAAAAAAAAAAAAAAAAAAGGTGGGAGGGGAGCAGCAAGGTATTTGTGGGAAAGAAAATTATGTCTATTGAAGTAACCATGTGAAGTACCCAAAAAAATGTCCTAATGATCTTAACATATAGTGAAATAACCTAACAGTTACAAAAATGGCTTTGGATTTGTCAGTGTTTCAATGTCATGGTAAAAGCTGCTGTGACACATCTGTGACCAACTTGCAGTATTTGTTATCATTTGAGAGATTCAGTTCAGATCCAAGGAGCATCCATGCTATGTTCCATGTAGTGCAAAGCTCCAGATGCAAGTGGCATTGAAGATGTACAGTAGCAAAAGAAATTAAAAGGATTGCTGATAGAAACTACTATTAGAAAATGGTGACCCTGCTAAAAATTGTTCCTTTACTTGATATTATCTTATTACTCTGACAAATGTATGTCAGGATTTTCTTGAATGTTTGCATATTAATCAAATGTAATCAACCTGTAGTAGTTTTGGATGCAAACAAGTACATGGTTATTTTAGACTTTTGATGTTGGTAGTTTTCACGTACTTACTGGTAAGCACTGAAGTAAGAGGTTTTCATTGTTTCTCTGTTCATAGATGGTTATTCTTGGAACTGTTGCCAGTAGCCTGATGTTTTTACTGTCTCATCTTATTTGTTAAAGTACTGTGATGTGAAGAAACTTACTGAAACAAAGTGTTACAGTTAATCCATAATAAAACATTTTAAGGGTACTATTGTATTTCTTTTCTTATCTTCAGTGCTTAAAAGGTGGCAAATATTAGTTCTTAAAAAATTGTGTCAAACAAATGGTGAATTTTATGACCTTCAGAATATTGCTTCAGGAAATGTGATAGTACATTTAAAAATCTGGATTTGAATTCAGTCTTGTCTTCCTATAGTCTCATGCTTCTATTTATCATTTGGAAGAAAAAAAAAAATCAAACAAACTTTACAAAGTATTTTTAGGAATCCCCTTGTCCTGAAAAGCTTCCTTATTAACTGAAACAAGAATTCATTCATTTTAGCCCAATTTTGGCTACTTAAAAAACCAACCAAACAAAAAACCCGAAACTCTAAGGTCCCACACATATAGGAAGCTTTCTAATGCTAATAAAAGTTTAGTGCTCTAGGTAAAAATTAATTCTCTATTTATGGTATAATTTTAGTGTTTGGGGTGTGGTTGTTTTATGAAACAGTTTATTTGCCAACACCAAAATATGCCAAAACAGATGCAGGCAGGGAACAAGTTGTGCCAAGATACTATTTCTGAAAAGCAATGATAGTAGAAATCAATTAAGCATTTTCAGTAACGTGTTTAAACCAGCCGTGACTGTGTTGACTTTTCTTCTGCCTCTCCTTTCCTCCTGTAGTCATAAAAATACCTGAACCGTGAGCTGATGTTATGTCTCAGCAAAAAGAGTAAAGTTCCAGTGTTTGATATTATTTGGCAGGTCTTTACTACAGTAGTTTAATCTGTTTTTAAGCAGTTACAATAGTCCCTTGCTAGCTTTGCTTGAGTTTTAAAAGTGAATAACCTAACTTGGATTAATTGTTTAACAGATCTAATGAGATGAATATGCTGTGGTATTATATGCTCTGAACAGTCTTTATTTTTTAATTTTCCATTTAATTTGGCTAAAATGAAAGCAAAGATCTTCAACCTGAAATATTTTGCATAGGCAAAAATGTGTAGAAATTTTAAAGTATTTTTAACCATTTAATCTTTCCTTGAAAGAAAACTGTATTTGCAGAGATAGACATAGCTGGAATAAAAGGTCTTAATATTGATAAACTTTCATTGGGAGTAGTATTGCTTTGTAGTAGTGTTTGTAAATATGTACTTCATGAATGGAAACCAAAGAAAAACATGCTTGAAAATTGTTTAGGCAAAAATTGCTGGGGCTCATTTAGATGTTCTGGGTACGAACTGTGAGCTCTGGATATGAATCAACTGGGGACTAATTCGAAGGTCATCTTTGATACTTTGTTAATATGTATTCTGCTCAAAGAAAATGTTGTAATGTACAGTTTTAATCATGTCTAATATAGTGAAACTTCTGTGGAAGACTTTTTGTAGGCATTCTAATACTTGGAATATGGCTAAATAATCCCTCCACTCTTTTTTTTTTTTTTTTTTGGTTCAAATGAATGGTCATCTGAAGGGCTCTGAAGGGCTCTTTTGAAAAATGTGTATGTTTTGTACATGATTATATTTGCTCACTCAATGAATAGTGGACTCTTTCTGATTACGTGCTGTCTGCTGTTTCACAATAGAGCTAAATGATCAGTGTTTTGAAAGCAAAACTAAGTGGTGCTCATTCATGTGTTAAGAGAGGCTTTGCTGTTGTGTGTTTAAAGTTGTTGACATTTCTGACAATGTAGTCTGACTTCTTGTTCATTGCACTGGAAGGAAAAAATAAACTTAGGGCAGAACAATTTGAGAAAAGGTTATAACTAGTTAATAAAACAGAGGCACAGAAAGAAAGAAGAGACTGAGAGAAATTTTAAATTTTATCCTTTCGATAGTGGAGATGCTGGAAAGGAATAAATAATAAAATAATTGGAAAATGTTACTTAAAAAAACTTCAAAACATTGGCACAAATACAGAATGTCTCCTTACAAAAGCGTTTGAACAAAAAAGTTTTAATTAAACTGATCAGCTGGTTTTTTTTGTCTCATGACTGTGTAACTTCTCTCAGTGCCCTTCCTGGTGTGTGTTATCTCCTCATCTGTTTGCCCAGCCTACTCTGCCAGATTGTGTAATCCTTCCACATGCCAGTTTGCAAACCTTCATTCCTGAGACATTTATAAAATAATTCCATCATTAACTCCTTTTTGGTTGCAGAATACAGTCCTTAATTTGTCACAAATATTTTCCCTGCTTTTCTCTTTCCCCTTACTCAGTGACTGTCAAGCTGCACAGCAGGGTAGCAAAAAATAACCATGAAATTTATGTGGCTTTTTAATTAATTGTCTCTTATTCTGCTAGTTTGCACTTCAGCCAAGTGGAAGGATAATTATTCTTTTGAAGGGGACCTCTGTGGTGTTTTGATTGAACTTTTTTTACATAAAGTCTGTGGTCATTATCATCAAATGAGAAAAAATCTGGCGGTGTATTTGCAGATGCAGTGACTAACCTGCCTTTCTTAGGAGAGTCTGGGCACTGATATACCACACCTGTTGTAGTGGTTATTTTTTTACTAAGGCCTCTGTAGGAGACAGAAAAGAGTAGCTTGAGTATCTTATGGTCTGTCATACCTATCTTTCAGTTTTATCATGGTGCACAGTGGGGAGGACAGAGTGGTCTGGGCCTTATTTTTGGGGTATCTATAGAGACACTGGGTGCATAGAGCAGCTTGAGAGCTGTTTTTGGAATGGTCCCTACTTGAAAAGGTGGGTTTCCTTGCCTTCAGATTTTCTTACTGCTTTCTGTTTGAACTCAAGCCAAGCCACAAAACCATTCTTGGGCTCTCTTCCCATTTCAGGCTTTACCTTAATAATGTTAAATTTAAAGAAAATTTTGTCAATGCCAAACAGATTGTGCTTTATGAGTAGAATGGGAAAATGAAAATATATGAAACATGTTTGAAATAACTGAAATCAGAAATTAAAATTTTATCTAAAATGACAGGTGAAGATATCAAGACTAGGCTCAGCTGTTATTAAGAGCTTTAAGCTGTTTAAGCAAATAGGTGGCGAAGGATCTAAGTTATGTGAATAATATACTGCGCTAGTGTCAGATCAAGAGTAGTTGCTTCATTTACTGCAGGGTCTTTGGCAAATAGGTGAGCGTTTATTTTTCCCATGGCAAAAATAGTTCAGATGAAATTATGGATTAGGAGGTGGCAAAAAAGCTTTTGCAGACTATCAGAACTTCACCTGTTCTTAAACTGCTTCACCTGTTCTTAAACTGTGTGGGCTGGCTCAAACAGCAGGGCAGGTGTCTTTTTCTTTAGCCAGTAATTTTTAATGTGTAGAGAAAGGGCTTGGAATCCTGGTTTTCAGCCTCCATCCAGTTTCATCTTAGCCTCTTAGACCACCTTTGGTACACTTGGTGTGGTTTCCTGTTTGTAAAATAAGGATCCTTGGCAGGGCAGGGGAAAATTTCTTAATTCTACAAAGGGTACTGACAGAAAGAACTGGCTTTTCATCCTAAGAATTTTCATTTTTTGAGTATGAATAAGTTATAGATAACTGTATAACACACCATGCCTCATGCTAATTGATTTTTATCTAGAGAATGTGGTTTCCATTTGCTTAATTTGCTGTATGTAATTCACAGTAGTGACTTTTTTTTAAAGCAGTTAAATGTGATGCATCTTTTTAGGGCTGGATGGAACTTAAAAGGCCTTCGTGGGCTTGCTTGTACAGATCATATTCAGTAATAGTTCGCTACTGTGTTTTTATTAATGAATGAGGACCTACAAAATATATATTTCTCTAAGTGTTCCATCTTCTATTGGAAACTGAAAATGTATTCAGAATTGCTTACCAGCTCTAAAGGTGAAATGTCTGCTTAGTAAAGTAAACATGAGTAATCTGCTTTCTGTATCATGTGGTGTGGGATAACCTTCTCCTACTTTCACAAAATGATTCTGCTCCTGATGATGATAGTTTCATTCCTGTTCATGGATGAGGAAATCAGAAAGAGATTTGTAAACTAGTGCACCAGGTAATGAAGGGAGTGAGGTGAGATAGTGTTGAACCTTTTGGTTTTGCTGTGCTGTTGTTTTTGGGGTTTTTTTTCCAGACAGGAAGGGAAGACAGTGGAAAATTATATTTGGGTGGGGAATATGTATTTTCAGGACCTCTGTTCCAGTGGTGAGATAAAGCTTCCAAGCAGTTTTCCATTTGCTGTGTGTTTGTATAATCAGAATTTCAATTCGATTAATGTTCTTACTCACTTTGTCTCCACTTTCTGCTCTCTGTGAAAGGTAAAAACAATAATTAAACCTCTCATCATTCTCATCCTATTTGTTGCTTAGTGAAGGTGAACTCTGGAGCTTTTCTGTTTACTGCATAGCTACTCTGTTCTTTTGTGTAAGACAAGTGCTGACCCTTTCCTTACCCAGAGTGTAGCTGATCCACTTTAAGATGCACAAGAATATGTGAGTAGCATTAGAAGAACACCAGTCTTGATTGGTGAAAGTTGAAAAGGTAGCTAGATATTCTTTGCTTCAATGTCAATGATCCAGAGAAGGGAAAAAAAAGTAAAATTATGGTTTTCCACTATATTTGGTGGTTACAAAAGTGAATATAATCAAGTATTATCGTGTTAGTGCAAGAGTCAGTGGGAAAAAAGTAAAGTTTTTTTTCCATGAAAGTAAACTTTTTTTTTTCCATTGGAATATAAGCAAAAAGACTTGCTAACTCTCCAAAAACATTTAAAATATGATACTACACTTGGAACCAAAGTATCTACATAGGTCTATATATCATATGGCTTTAGGCTGGTCAGTTAAGCCTTTTTCTCCGTTATTTCAACTTTGTATATATAAGTTGTTCCTGCTTTCTATTTTCACTTCCCACCTTCACTTGGCAATGTTTCACATGTGCTGGGTGCAAAGTAGTTTAAGTGCTAGGCATCTGACTTCTCTTAGCCACTGGAGAATACATTCATTTTTCTCCCCCTGAAAGAGAGAAAAAAGACAGCAACTTCTGTAAGGCAAGAGCAACTCAGTGATTTTAAATAGAGAGGAAAAACCATCACAAATATAAAATTTTACAGGAAAATCATGTATGAAAAAGTAAAATGCTTTTAAACAGAACTTGCACAAATTAGTACAGACTAGAGTGTCTCTAACTAAGTACGTGTCAAAATTTTCATTAGATACCTCTGTTTTGAGGGCTTTTGCAACTTGCTATTTAAATTGTAGGGGAAAGCTATTTGGTCATATTTTTTTTTCTGAAAAAAACGTGTAAAAATTAAAAATTAATTTGGTGTTCTGAGTATTACGCTGGAAAATATAAGACCCAATACCAGGCACCCAAACCAACCCCTGCTCCCCAACAGGAAAGAAACCCCAAACCAACCAATCTAAAATCCAGACCTTTATTCCCAGTAAGATCTGTGATTGGGCTGTTACATTGGGACAAAACCCCTTTTACATCACCTGAGGAGCTCAATTACAAAATTGCACCCTGAAGTATAACGGCAATAAATTATTTCCTGTGTGGCATGTACAAAAAAAAAAGTTGCAGCCAGATGTAAATATTGTTTTGAGACTTTAAATGATAAATCATGTGTGGAAGAATCATCATATAGAGTTGTGATTAATTTTTTTTCTGGTGGCTGTGTGAAGTTTCTCCATGCCGAAAAGAGTCTGGCAGTTGTGTGCTTGCTTTGCACAGAGGATGTGTTGTATCCTACCCGCTTGAATTCTGACCCTATTGAATTGGGTAGAAATTGCTGTGCTTTCATTGTGGTGACTAATTATCAGTGTGGAAACTGCTGCTGATTTTGAACTGGAAAATTTGGAGCAGGTTGTCCACAAGAAAACAACACAAATCTTATTCAACACAAATCTTATTTTGGGAAGTTCTATGTTTTTTCCCCCTTCTAGAGGACAGATTTTTTCCTATAAGTTTCATTTGAGCGAAAATCTAATCTTAGTGATGGGAAAATTCAGCTGAATAAAGATACAAAAATTCCACACTTTAAAATAGGAAGAGGATCTTCAAGTGGTCTCAACAAGTTTTGGATATCAGTAGAATAAACAAGTATCAGTTCTTCATAAGGTTACTTTCATGTTACAGGTAATCTTAGGCTATGCAGCATTGTTCTTTAGTTCTTTAGCATTTGGGTTATGTTCTGTTTTAAAAATACTATGGTCCACTTTAAACAAAATACGCAGTTTCTTATCTATATGCAAAGGGGACATTCTTTTGTACAAACTCTCATGGTTTTATATTTGACTGCTTTTATGCAAAAAGAAGGGGAGTGCTGAAAGTTCCAGTGGACTTCATGACATTTTTTGTTTCTCCCTTTTGAGGGTCTGTCTCTTTTTAGAGCAAAATTTAATGCCACATAAACTTCAGAATATCTCAACCTTTATCAGAATCTGATGTTTGCCTTCTGGATTTGATATTCTCATGCATAACATCTTTAGATACTTTACTTTAGATAAAAGCTACAGATGTAATTGTATTTATAGTTCTGTATTTTTGTGTCATAGTTACATTCTGAGATAATGCAGTATTTTTATCAGCTGTTGAAATGGCTTTGTGCTTTTGAGAGTGAATATTCAGGTTTTTACACTGTAAAATTTTCGTACATTTTCATTAGAAAATATGCATGCTGTATTGTTTATTGCCTTCTATTTAAAAACTCTGTTCTTCCTTTGTTCTTTTTTTCTTGGGGACATATGCTGGTATTCACAACTGACATATTTTCTTCAACAGAAATGAACATTACAGAAGTTTGAGTTGAATTACCATTAACTTTTTCTTGCAGGTTAACTCTGGTATTTTTAGGCTTCCTTTTTAATTGATCAGACACTTTTACAGTTGCTGAGTTTCACTGTTGTCTGTGAGCCTTAAGAATGTTCCTGAGTTAGATCCCTGGTGATCATTTCACCCTAGATTTCCATTTTAACACTGATGGCCATTTTTGTGTTCATTAGTAAAACAGGCACATGCTCATTGTGTGATCCCCAGGACTCATGGTATGGTATGACATGTGTGTCTAGAAGGACATGCCTTCCTCTAAAGACCGGGAGAGATGATCCAGTGGGCCTGCTGGGAATGGTCACCCATGGGAGCTTTCACCCAAATGGTACCTGAGCTGTGTGGCACACAAGTTTAGTGGGGTTGGGACAATCATGGCAAGGCACCTGTCTGCAGCTAGGAGTGCTCATGCCCTGGCCCTGTTTTGTTTCCTATTACATGGAAGTACACACAAGCCAGTGTAGTCAAAAAGAGTTAACTCTTTTAACTCTTGTTAAAAATGTACCTTTGCCTTCACTTTCTCTTACAATTGGGGTAGCAAACACTGGTTATGCATCTGCTGTAGAATATAGCAAAGACTGTTCAACAGTTCATTTTAACACCCTAGCTAAAACAAATTCTTACTGTCTTACAACATGTTGGCACATAGAGGTTCATGAACCCCTTAGTTAAGTTATTTACATAATAATGGTCTTTTGTGAAAGAAGCAGCAAAGACTGTGTGGAGCTGAGGGCTTAACTGGAGTGGGTTGTTCTCCCTGTGTGAGGAGCACTGCCCAAACTGGGACCCTGCTTGAGGCAGGCAGTAGCAGCAATGGATCTGCTGTCTGATCCTGCCTTTTCTTTGAGTTGCTTTGGTTGCATAGAGCATGAGAATAATTTATGGTTAGCGCAAGGGAAAACTTCATTGCTGAGGTGACAAAATGTGTCATCTGATGCAAGGTATGTAAATGTGATGTAAGGTATGTATTGGTGTCTGATTGTAATATGTCATGCACCTAAGAAGTCTTAATTGCAACTGAGAGCATGAAAGGAAGTATGGGACTGTGGGCAACACTCAAAATGTGTCTGGAGTCTGAGTGTCTTAATAAACAAATGCCCACTTCATTTTGTTTACAGTGTTGGAAAGAAAGTGGCCTGCTGTTGTCATGTCATAGAAACACAGAATGGTTTAGGTTGCAAAAGACCTCTAAGGTCATTGAGTTCAATGTTTAACCCAGCACCACCTTTTAAGCTACCTGCCAATTACATATAAATGCATATATATTTTCACACGTGTATGTTTACTGTATCTCAATGCCCTGTGGTACCCAAAAGCTTATAGCACAGAACTAGTTTATTAGTTGTATAGATAGCTGATACTTACCTCACTCCTACTTATAGCTGAAAAATACCTTTCAAGTCAGCTGAATAAATGTTAAAATTAATGCAAGTAATCTAAAGAAAATACCAAAGGGCATAGGGGAATGTGGTAGACTAGGCAGATAATATAAAATTTGGAATAGAAGAGAATGTTATTTTTGTTATGTAATGTGCTAATGTGACATTTACCACACAGAAGCAGCATGCTGTTTTTATGACATGGGTTTCAGGTAAATCCCACCATATATTGCATATATTCTTGGTATTATGGTTAGTATGAATTTTGTAATAAAAGGATCACCTTGTCCTGTGTAATGAAGGATAACTAATATCATGTCTTATGTTTTGCCAAGCTGCGCTGTATCCAGAGGGTAAATGATGGTATGCAAGGGGCAGTAAGTGCCCCAAGGGTATTCCAGAACAAACACTTATTCTGAAGGGCTTTCAGGAAGCCCTTTCAGGATATCTCTCTCTTCACCACAAGCTGAAACTTTTTCAGACATGGAGAAAACTAATCCCAGGAAACCTGTGTGAATAGTGAAGGTTTGGATGAGGAATTCTTAAATTGAGGAAATATTTTTGGTCCTGGTTTTCAGCTTTCCTGTCACTATCTTTAGAGAAACATCGTTACTCTTTCAGTGTATTAAATTGGAAGCTAATCATTATAAAAATCATAGTAGTTAAAGATTCATGATTAGGGAAAGGATTTATTGCTTGTTGTCAGAAGACAGAAAATAAATTGTGGAGTAATACTTCTTGTAACCTCTCTCTTTTTAATCATTGTTAAGCAGTGGGCAAGGTTTCAGTTGATAGTGCTGGCTGCTGCAGGCTGTAGTCCTCTATGAAAAGAGGGTTTCTGGTTTTTGTTTGAATCTACATAGATGGCTTTGCTGTTGAGAGAGATGGTGGGGGATGCTAATGAGCTGATGGAAAGTTGTTGTGAGATATTTACTTCACATAAAACTCTGGCAGAGGCAGGGTATCTGAAATGAAGTTCTTTGTCAAACAAAATCAGCATAACCCTTGCCTGAGGTTGCCTCATGGTTCAGCTCATTAAAATTAGAGATCTGTTTGGATTAGGAATTTATAATACAGTAACTAATGCAGATTAACTCATGGATACAAGACACACTCTCTTAATACTGGAGATGAAATGTTTGTCCCTTAACACTTAACCTGATGGAATTAGAGGTCTTGTGGCTCCTATTAAAATAGTGTCACTTTAAGTTCTGGATCTGGGAGTAAGTCTTTGCAGTCTGAGAAATGCTGAGTGATTGCCTTTGGACTAATGCTTCAAGGATACATATTGGTGTTTGTAAGCCCTATGAGTTTGTAAGCAACTCATATGGTGATTTATTTTCTGTGTCTTTCCATTGTCTCCTAAATTTGCAGGTTGAAAGGGTCTCAACTTTATGGTGTCACAGAATCCTGTCAGCTGTAAGTCAAGTTTTGTAAAAAGTTCTTTCTAGCATTTACCTGACAAATATTTGATCCAAAGCTTTTTCAAATCTTTGATTTTTAGACAAAAAATATTAGTCTGGGTTTGTTTTAACAGAGAAAGTTGTTGGGCAAGCAGAGGGAAATTTCTGGCTTATCCTAAGTGGTTATGTTTGCAGTTGTGTAGGTTTGTGAGATAGTATACATCTAAGTAATAAAAAGTCAAAGACTATTAAAATAGTGTGCTCTGATATAATAATTCTTGAAACAAAGCATAAATGAATATGATTTTATTTTTTTTTAAAACAAGGGAAGTATTTTTCTATGACAAATATATTACTTGGGGAAAAAAGCATAATTTTAGATCAAAGGAATTTAGTGCTGGTTTTTTTTGTTTGTTTTGTGGGGTTTTTTTTGGTTTTTTGTTTTTTTTTTTTTTTATAATGTTGTTGTAGCTTCTCAGTGGGCCTTCCTTTCAGGAATTTTCAAAAATAAGCACTCAGAAAGCTAGGTGGAATTTAGGCCATCTATTCTGAATGTAGCACCAGATTTGTAGTGGGATGAACATTGTTTTCAGCCAAGACTTGTTTACAGTGGGATCCACTAAGTTCTGTGGATTGACTGTGAAATTACTTCAGTACAGCTTGAAAGCTCAGGTTTCCCATGTGCCAGTGGGGTGGATGTTTTTATTGAATGCTTCCAGAATCTCCTGCTCTGTCTCCCTCCCTCCACCCCCAGCCTTGATGATAAAAATGATGTTGTGTTTAAGTACCCATTGTTGAGGAATTGCCTGTGAGTTTTATGAGGATGAAATGGTGGTATAGGATCATGGCATGGAAGGTGTTGGCCCTGAGCCACAGGTAAGCAGCACCTATGCACGCACTTGCAGCTGTACAGAGTTGGAGTTTGTTTTACACTTGTTGGTGGTTGATTTGCCCAGGCACAAATGTGGAGAGCTAAAACAGCCCATGACAGTCCCCAGCCTGCAGCAAAATGTCTGTGACCTCCCACCACTAGCCCAGAGGGTCATGCCTGTTTCAGAGGTTCTCTGCAGTGTTAATGTTCTCCATTTTGACTGATTAAACTTTGTCGTTGAGGGCTCAGCTTTGGTCTGTAGGAAAAAAACAGTCCCCCCTCTTGAACACATTCCTATTGCTTCATTGTCATTAGAATTTACCATTAGGTGAGCTGAGAATTTAGGTATGAAATGATTTATTTAGCATCGTCCTTTTTCCAAAAGAAGCTGTGTTGTCCCTGTGGCATTTTCCTTAAACATACTACTAAAAAGATTCAAGGGAAGCTAAAGCAGGCTCTTCAGAATTAAGTACTTCAAAAACTAGTTTCACAGTTGTGATTCTTTGAGTAATGTTACAAATTGAAACTGCTGCCTAGCACAGTCTGAATCTAAAATTATTTATATTGTTCCTAACACATACTAAGGGCTTGCTTTTGGAAAGAAATAGCTTTCATACTCTCCTAAGAGAGTTATGTACAACTAGTGTGAGATGTTGATGAACTGCTCAGTGTTAGTACATTGTTGCTGTTATTACTAGACTCTTTGCAGCTAGACTGTAGAAAAAGCAAGAAATGGAAAAATCAAATTGAGAATTATTCTTCACATACTTGTGCATTTTGACTGAAGTAATTTTTTCAGATATACTGAGGTCTTAGCTATTGAAATTGAAACTTACTGTGCCTTCTTAATCATGAATCTTCTGTTACTAGCAAGGGACCCTGCTGTGAATCGTATGTGCAGTTAAGGTGACTAAACCTGGAGGAAAATGTGAACTGTAAAGTTCTGAAGGAAGAATTAAAGACATAAATTTTTCACTTTTCATTTCTACCTTTTCATCCTTTTCTCATTTTCAGCTTTCAAAGGGTTTTATTTTATCCTCCTTTAATTCCCACCTTTTAAAAATATATATATATTTTTAATGTCCTCCTCATTTTCTCCTTTTGCGGTTTTTCTCTCAATACCTCCTCTAGATCTCTTGACCTTTTAATTAACATCGCTTACGGCAAAAGTAAAGTTTCTTCTGGCTAGCTTATCTTTTAATATTCTAGATTTAAGCAATGAGTCACTATGACATACTAGCCAGGCCTTTTAATCCTCAAGCTCTCAGGAGAAGTCTTTGGGAATTTTTGGGTTCAGGATATTAACATAGGGTAAGGTTCTTTCTCTTTCTAAATGTTTACCAGTGGGCTTTAGACTGGTATGAGCACATGAATGCAACACACTGGGTATTTCCTGTATTGTGTCAGTCTTTTCCATGGATGCACATTCTGTAAGAGAGTGCTCTATGTCAGATACTACTTTATCTTCTGTACTAAAGGGGGGTCTCTCCCTTGTGGGGCTGTGGAATGTGGCTTGGTGGGTGGGAAGCAAGAAGCTCCAGGATAGCTATTCGGCCTTTGCCTTCTCTGTTTCCCCTTTCCTGTCTGTCTCTCACAGTCTTCCCTTTTTCTTCTCTGGGAGCCAGATGAAAAATTTACTTTTAGCCATTAGGGAATAGGAGGAGTGAAGGAGTACTGTGGGACTTCTGGTGGAAGCTGGTGTACAGGACGTTGCTTTTTCTGGGAAGCTGTCCAGGGACAGGGCAGGCTGTGTGGGGACTTGGGGCACAAAAACTTCAAGGACTCTGTCTTTTTGTATTTGTCAATACAGACTGAGATGTTTTTCAAGTTGTCTGCACAAGCTTCTCCAGCATTATCTCTTGTAGTTAGCTGTAATTGTTCTTTTTTTGATAATGATCCTTTTTCAGTCACTAGAGGATAGAGATGTTGTAATTTGTTTGACTGTAAGAGCCAACAATAGCTATTGATCACAAGTATTTCTTATAGTAACGCAGATATGGTTTATTACAGCAATAGTATTTGTCATCCACTTCATGTCAGATGTCTTTTATGTGGGATGAAAACTGCTAATATGGGTGGAAGGTCTTCTAACACCAAATACACCACACCGAGTGAAGCTCTTTGTCAAGGATAATTCAAACTGTGCCAAACCTCAGCAGGCTACCTGCTGTGGTACCTGGTGCTCTGGGCTTCCCAGAGATGGAAGGAATGCAGTTTTATTTTTCCAGTTCTGTTTCCCTTCAGATCTAAACAGTCATCTCTCATAATTCATAGTATGAAAGGGTGCTTAAATACATGGTGTGCTTTGGTACTAGTTAATGCTCCTTTCCTATCCCAGGATGGCTGATCTGAAAAACAGAAGTGGGAATATATTTTTGACTGTGAATATTTTAGCCCGATGACTCTTAAGAGTATATTTATATATTTAATTTAGCTACAGCATTCAAGTAATTAGAGAAATTGAAGTGTTGGGAAACTAAACCACTCTAAAGATAGTATAATTTCATATAATCTGAATATAAATATTTTCAGGTTGTGAGGGTATTTGGTACAGTGATTTTAAGGTTGATTCATGGAAAAAAAAAAAAAAGAGTGATTAGAAATTTGCAGCTGGATGTCTTAATATCCAGAGATTTTTGTTTGTTTCAATTTCCATCTCCTGTTCTTACTTGCTTTGGTAGCAAGAACTATAATGCTTTGGTGTTTGAGGGAAGAACAGTATTGTTTTTAGGTTTGCATTCCAGTCTTTGAGGGAAGACCGGTATTGTCTTTAGGTTTACATTCCTGTTTCAAAGCAATTTGTTTTCAGAGACTGATGGATTGTTCCAGGAATCCATAATTGCATTATGTGTTTACTTTTCAAGTAGCAAAGTAAACTGTCTTGATAGGCAAAACTGCACAAGTCGTGTCTCAGGGGAGTAAACTCTTAAGGTGTGACTCCTGGAACCTTCATGCCTTAAAAACTATTTTTACCAGAAGGAATTTTAGTGTATTTTTTGTCCATTTGTGATTCTGTTCATGTGTATTGTTTTAATGGCCTGCATGTGATAAAATTTAGCATAAGTAAAACATTTTCACATTGGTGCTCAGAATTTGGAAGTTTCCACTGCAGCTGTGGTGTAGTTTTCTCTTTGGACACTTGCCCTCTATGAGCCTCTTCATCTAATTTTAGGATTGCTATCTTACTTGGCTTTCACTGTTGGAACTCATTATCTTGGAAGACATCTGTGATTCAATTTCACCACCAGCCCTCTTAACACTACTTGCGTCTCAAGTATTGGCAAGTACCCTTCTAGGTTCTTGTTGCAGCTATCATTTTAAAGCACAGAACAGGGCTCTGCTCCTGACCAACCCTGGTACTTCTCTCAGTCTTTGCCTCATGCAGTGCTGCTCCATCACCTGCCCTTTCCTGCTGCCAGATGTTGCCAGGCCACTCTCCTGGTGAAACACGTAGCCACACTCATGATACAGGCTGTGATTTGGGCAACTTCAACTTTTTAATCTCAGGTATGGGGGTGAAAAAGAATGATTGTCAACAGTAGGATGCTTCCATTCACCAAGGCATCCAAAATGAATTTCTGAGTGATCAGGTATTAGAAGTTCTGTGCAATCAAATTGTATGAGTGAAATAGGTGAATTTAAGAGCTTTGGGGGTAACCTATGAACCATGTGCTTTAGTTCTTAAGTACTGTGTCTTGCTTTTAAGACAGAGCCTTTTCTGAATCATTATAGTGATTCTTGTTTTCAGTGGTGAGCATAAGGAAATCCTAAGAAAGAATAAATGGGGCAAGCAGGTATAATTTAGTATTTCCCTGGTACTCTCTCAGCCTTTGGCCATTTTTAGCTAAGGGATTTCCTGAACCTGTTGAGCATTGTTACTCTAGTAACCTTCAGTGAAGCAGCTCTTCCTGGTGTTTTCCCAGCTTCCCGTCAAACCTATTTAAACTTGCCTCCTCAGTATCCTTAGGCAACAACTTCTGTGCATCAGGGATTTTTTTGAGCTTGCTTCCTGTCACCTTCACTAAATGTTCTAGTTACTGTCAGTCCTCATCCATCTTCTTTATGTCATTTGCAATTTGTAGATCTCTTATCTGAGTTCCTCTGGTTACTCATCTGGCGTGAAGAGTCCCACCATACTTCATTCTTCCTCAGTTTGTATCCATTTCTTATCTTTGGTAACCTCACTTGGCTATCAGCGTATCTCTTTTATCTCTGTTTCTTATATATCTGATTTGATAGCAGGCGATTGTGCTTCTACATGGTGGCATAATTATGCTTTCTGGGTTTTTTCCTCTCTTCTTTTGCTAATAATTGATAATATTTGATGTGGGTGTTTATTGTTGATGAGCACCGAGCAGATATTTTAATGGAATTTCCTATCATAATTGAAAATTTTGCTTCTGAGTTACAATGGACAGCTCAGAACCTGCAATTTTCTACACCAGATCAAGATTTTTTGTTCAAATACATTATGCCTTCACATATATTGAACTACATCTGCTGTTTTTTGTTGTGCAGTCACTCTGCAGCTATTTGCAGTTATCTCTCAGCCTTATAGCCTTTGAATAGCTTCATGTAAAAAAAAAAAGAACAACAACAAAAAAAAAACAGATCAGGGTATAAATTTCTTCATTGGTTATTGTACTTCAGACCAAAAAACGGAAAGTAATTTTTTTGCAAATACCATCTCAATCTTTTTCATTCTATTCTCTCCCTTTGCTTTTCATGAGAGATAAGGAGTGAAGTGGCAAAATGGTTTATTTTGATTTGTATGGACAGCTTCTGTTTGGAGATTTGACATCAGTACTTCCTGAAGGCAAAGATTCTGTCTCTGTTTACATGAAAAACACACCTGTCTGTCTAGCCATATCCTTGTGGGTTTTAGTGCCTGCTTTTACTGTCCAAATTACTGATGAAAATATTTCAGCTAGCTCTACTTTTTTCTAGTTAGTGTGAAATCACACATCTTATTAAAAAATCTGTTAGACTTTGGCCAAAGTCTGTGCTTTATTCTGTTGATGCCATATTGTTCCTAACTGTCCTGTTGGATTCACATTGGCCTGATCCTCAAGGGCCATAAGTATGTACAGCATCATTTCAAGTGGCATTTTGGAAGAAGGATTTGATATTTCTCTCTCTGCTGTTCTGTGCAGATAAAGTTCCTAACACAATGTGGCAGCTATGTATCTGGATTTAAATGGTTTAGATGTGCTCCTCATATGCAGGAGGACAGGTGACTGAGTGCCTCAGGGTGTATGTGAAAGGGCATAGGGTAGGCTGTTTACTGTTTTGGCCAGAGATGGTAGTTTTCTTCTCTCAATGCAAGTCACTTTACAGTCTCTCAGTAAATAAAATCCTAGTGATTATTCTGAGACCCGCATACAGTTTCAGTACTTCATATATCTTATTTTGTATATTTTTGTGTCACATGCATTTGTGTGACACTCCTTAGCTGTGGGACACAGATTTCTGTTACCTGAATGTTGCAAACTAGCTGCATCTCAACTCTAAGTAATGTTTAAATTATTTTCAGTGAATGATTTCAGGTGGATTTGATTAGAGTGCATCTAATGGAAATTAGATTTTTATTTTATTTTTGATAGGAATTCAATAACTTGAGATGTGGTTTGAAGGCCGATTATTGTATTTTGATGGGTTATGTAGCTCTCACTTAGATTTCCATTTTGAATAAATAACATGTTTTCATGTGGTCTAAAATACTCTTAGAATGCTTTAGTGACAACACTTAGAATGCTGTAATGAGAGCATCTGCCTACATGGAATCTGATTTTAGGGCTTAGGGTCAAAATTCCTCTATATTTAAAGGTTTATGAAAAATATATTTGTTAAAGTGTAGAGTTGGAGAGTTTCTCTACTTAGTCAATGATGATACTTTTGACAGGAAGCTACATGGCATGGAGAGGGTTAATTTTTGTAAAACAATTCTGCTTTTGATGAGGCTCCTATCACTGCCACAAAACAAATAAATAGAAGTGATGATGCACAAGAGGCTCAAAAAGTAAAATCCAAGGACTTTTTCTAAAGTTGAATTCTAGGGCAAAATGTGCAGTTCAGTATTTTCTCTCGATCAAGTCTCAGAAGCAGCTCAGCCAGGAAAATTCCTTTTTGGCCAGGCTCTTAGGAATGCTGGGACAGCTTGTTGACTTGCACTCAGTGGAAATCATGTGTGACACAGCAGGTACTAAGCACTGCAGGTTACAGCACTTCTAAAAATACAGCAGTTTTTATACTTCTATACACTCCTAATGCAAGAAAGTGGATATTATTTTAAAACTTCTCTTTAGATTCCGTATCTGCATTAAAGATCTGATCAGTAAAAATACTACTGTACTTCTTACCACTCATACAAACAAAACCAAAATCATAACTGAAAAGTTAAGGTCTCAAAAGAATTGCCAGGAATAAGATTCTGTGTGTGGCCATAGTTGATCCTCTTTGGATTTGTATATTTTGACTGTCTCTATAAACAGTGTGAGATTTTTTTATTCTATGGCTCTGTTGCGTGTCTAGGCCTGAATGCATAGAAGAGATGTTCACTTAGATAGCAACTGCAAAATAGGTGCATTTGTTCCTGATGTTTAATACATCTCCATATAGTTTAATTTTTTCATGCTGTTCAAACTTTTCTGTAAAAGTGTTGGCTTTTTCTCATGGGCTTTCCTGTGCTGCTCTGCATTGTCATACCTTGTAAATAAAGTTTTTCTGAGCACAGTGTTTCCATCTATTTCTTTCCATATCCCTTCTCTATCTTCTGTCTTCTTTGCTCTTGAATCAAACATCTCATCTTTCTTTCTGAGTTCATTGTGGGCTTTGCTGAGAGAAGTGGAGAATAATATTCTTATTCTATCCTCTGTGGTGTTAAAAGCCCCTATGTAAAAATCAGAGTTGTGCCTCACAACTGCAGGCTAGCTCAAACTTAGGTTTTGTCTGCAAGTGTTTCGTATGTTTACTCAACTACCATGAGCTCAGAATTCAGAGCTGACAATTTTGAATTTTTTTGGGGCCCTCTTGGATAAGATTTCCCTCAGTTTCATCATTTAGCCAAACTTGTGTCAATCTCACCAAGAGTACTGGGAGGCCATAGGATCCAAAGGCCATTTCCTGTTAAATAGCAAAAATGGATTTAGGTTCTTGAGAATTATATAGATGGAAAAAGATGTGTATGAATATTAGTTTACCTAAATTCCTTAAGCAAGAAGTATTTACCAGTCCTGCTTTCAGGTATGGCTAAATTGTGTTCCTGATTTTTTCCACAGTCATTTAGTGTGTTGAGTAGTAGGCCTGAACAATTTTGGATTCACTCTCTAACAATCAGAAATATTTGTCTTCTTAAAAAACTATACTTTGTTGCAAAATTCAGTAGGTTTTGAATTTAAAGTACTTTTTGCCTGTCGCTAAGAATGCTCATGAATCTCTTTTTAGTTAGAAAACACCATAACAGCATGCTTTAAGGTGAGTTAATAGAATAAAAAGCCCTGGAAGAAGAAGCCTGAGTAGATGTTCTGGACTCTTTCTGTGTAGGAAATGAGCACACTGCAGACCAGTGAAGTGAAGCATCATCAGTTGTTTGCTGCTCAGATGGGAGGCAGACCTGCACAGGAAGAGGATTGCTTGGGGTGCTGCATGGCACACATGCTTTGTTGGTATTAGCACCTCAGAACCGCTGAGTTTTTGCATGACAGCAAACTAGATGAAGCATGACACAGAGCTAAACCACTTTCCTTTGCTCGTGCTTGATTACTGTCAGGGGGATAAGCATTTAGCCACATCAGTACCTCCTTGTGCCAGCCCTGGCCTTTGGCTGATGTGTTGGCTGTGGCAGGATTTATGCCAAATTCAGCCTCTTACTCCCTCTGCAGTCACTTGAATTGGTCCATGTATCAGGATCCCTTTTTGCACCCAGCTTTGCTTGGCCTGGCACACATGTGCTCTATCCATGGTGCAAATAATCTTCAAACCAAGTGATCCTTACAAGAATTACGAGGAAGATGGTTATATGGGGAAGTACTAACACCTTTTGGTAGTATCAGTTATACTTCCAGTACATGGATAGTATGAATAATAGTTGTGCTCTCACTTTGCAGTGCAATTCAAGGTGTTTACTGGCCTAGTCAGGTACTAAAAAATTATACCAACCACACCTCTATCTTTAAGACTGCCTATTTTGGCCAAGTGTTGTTTTGAATATCTCTTCCACCTGAAGGCTTTGGAAGATGGTGAAAGGATGCTAATTCAGTCTTCTATGTTTCACATTAATTCATGTGTTTTTAACAAGTTTTCTGTATTTCTGTGTTCAGTGAATTAATTCAGCTTTTCAAAGACTGAGTTTATTGTTGTTCCTGTGACAACTTCAGTTTCATTTATACATACAGATATTAGGTTTTAGACTTAAGTCAGTGTTCAGTTAAATAACATTGGACCATTATACACAAAGATGTCTATGGGAGGAGATTGGAGAAAGCAAACAGTGCTTGAACAACATGTTGTTACTGATAAGTGGAACCATAGTGCAAAAGCAATGGACTGTTAAAAAGTAGAAAATAAAACAAAAAAGCCAGTGTCCAGCTCGATTTTTAAATCTGTATACGTGTTAGATGAGGGATGTTAAATCATGTATTTTGTAAGGATGATCTAGTAGGTCCATTGAAAGTCTTGCTAGTAAAATCAATAAGTCTGCTAGCTCTTAGTTGATGCAGCTACTTAAAATGTTATAGGATTGACTATCCTTCACAATGTATTTGTACTTGTAAATATTCAGATCAGTTTTATGCAAATTGTTTCAGAGGAACATTCTCTAGAGGGTTTTTTTTGTAACCTCTATTCTTCTGCATAAGTAATTAGAGATATAATTATGGGCAAAATTATTAAATCTTTAGCTTGTCAACATACCTCTTTATTTTTGACAACTCACATTTTGCTATATGCTGACTGTGTTTCCTTTGTTACTTCTTACTCTTGCCAGCACTCCTTAGGATTTCCTTTCATGGTTATATTTGTTACCTCATGTACCACAGGGCTAGTGAGGAAAGAAATTAAAATGGTTTAGGAGTACCTTGAGACATTTATCTGTATGGATAAATGCCCCTTGGGCAGAAATGGAAGTAATGAAATTTTCAAACTTGGACTGTAAAGCCTAGAGCTGACAAGAGCTGTTCATGGTTGCTGCTGTATGGAACATTTGTTTAGCAAAAAGCAAACATAATCCTTGGATAGAATTATGCTGAAGAGATGTTGGTGGCACAGTGGCATGCCAGTTCACAAATGAAAGAGCAGTGAGTAGACAGACTCATCGGTTTGCAGAGTGTTATAGATTGGAAATAACCCTGGCCTTCTTCCTTCCTCTGTGTTTATATTCCACTTTCTTTACTAAGCTGCTGTATATTAAGTTAATTCTTGGTTTTTTGCATAAATTGGGCAGTGAATACTTGCTATAAAAGCAATGACAGCTGATAAGCAGTTTCACAAGTTGAAATGAAATTTTGAATTTTTCAAGCATTGCCTTCTCCCATTTTAATATATTTTTTTAAATATGAGAACAAAAGGAACCAGGCTGCTGGTGAAAGTTGGTGTATCAATGTAAAATGATTTCTAAGCAAAGGAAAGGATGGAGGAGAAAATTCAAGGTGACATTGGAATCAGTGTTTTGTTTTCCAAATCATCCTTGCCCATTCCTTACCCAAAGTCTGCCATTTCTTCCTTTTGATATCTGCTGTGAATAGCACAGACTTGTACCATATTCCTGGTATCTGTCACAAAGAGGCTGATGAAGAGCCATTCAAGGAAGGATGCTGCTTTCCTACCTGTCCTGCTTTCCTCCAAGACTCAAAGAAATGTAATAGTAGCCTCCAGTTAGTTTCTTACAATTTTATACTTGTTTTCCTATGCTTAATATATGATAGATTCAGTTATTGGCTGAATCTTGCCATGTTTAAGGCAGGTTTTTAGGTTTTGTTTGTGGGGCAGCTTACAGATGAGGAATACTACAACACATCAAAGTTTAGTTGTATGTGTTCCTTCCATGAGTCAGTGGCACAAGTAGGAAATAGAACTTATGATTATTCTTTGTCCCAGGGACATTTCATCCCAAGAATAGGCTCATATACTTTGGTCCCTGAACAATACCCTGACCTTATAAAGCTTTTAAAAATAATCATTGCACAGAAGCAGAGTTGATCTGATTGCCAAATACGATGGTAGGCATTTTTTTTTCTCTGCAAGCATGTTGACAGGAACCTTTGGTTTCCTTTGCTTCCTCTAAAGTTTTAAGGAATACTCCATTTTTCAGATTATCTGACTGCGTTCTACACCTGTAGATTTCTAAAAAAGAAGTGCTGGGCGTTTTCTTTTGTTTTTCTTGTGGAAGTGTTATTGTTTTTGGGGGGGGGATTTTCTTATTGTGGGGTGTTTTTTTTGTTTTTTGTTTATTTGTTTTTGGGTTTTTTGTGGTTTTTTGTTTGTTTGTTTGTTTGTTTTTTGTTGTTGTGGTATTTTACTAATTCCTTTTCCTATGTTTCCTGTCTCTGAGAAGGGAAGTTCTGTAAGAGGAAGGGGGATGAATGAGTCAGGGTTACACTGGATTATCAAGAGTGAACCACTACCAGCATGTATAATTTTTAGTCTTGTTCCTATGTCTTCTGGAGATCTTAAAAAATTCACATATTTCTTCTGATTTTTTCATCTTCTCTATTTTGTCCTGGACTTAGTGCTTTTGTATTTAAGTCACTTATCAGTAGTGACTAATGGCAGAAGTATCATCTGTCAAAGAGTTTTGTGAGCAGTTATGATTGTTCTCATGGTGGCAAAATAAAAATGGGAAATAATTTGTAAAGAGCATTTTTCACACAGTGGAAATCCAAGTAACAAAACATAAAGTCTGAACTCCAGGAGAGTTGAGTGACAGAGCTCAGAACATGAGTCTTCATTTCCCTCTTTTGTACCTGAATCACAAGATTCTATTCTGTTCCTTTGGATTAGCAACATGTATTTTGTGGAATCCTTGTGTTTTACCACAATCAAGCATATGGATCAGAAATCTGTTTTGAATAGAACTAATTAAGTGAAATGAGCTCTGTACATATGCTTTGGATTTTGAGGCTTTAATATTTGGGGGGATGGATTTTTAGAAGTCAAAATAAACAATTCACCTTATGAAATTCATATTTCAAACTTTCTTTCATCTTAGTTCCTATGCAGTTATGATTTGCAGTTTTGCCAGCTGAGAAAGCTGTCTTTGTATAATTATTCTATAAAATGATTATAGAGGAATTATCTGTTATTTAGGAGTAGTTTGGTGTACTTTTACAAAAGTTCTATCTAGAAAATATTCTTAGCTGCCAAACAGATTTTATTCTAGCTCTAAAGACTGTTTTTTTTCTATGCCAGGTGATTGAGTTATATATTATGAGTTGGAAAGTTGGTGTACTGTTTATTACAGCAGGTGATTGTTTAACAAAATGTATGAATGTGGATGCAGAAAGATTAAACACTTACTAGATGCAATGAAGAAGAAAATCCAGCAATAACCTAATTTTTGGAATGACATAAATAAATGCAGAGATATGCATTCATTCTTCTTTTCCAGACTGGGTTTTTTTTTTTTTTTTCCAGAAATATTTGTAGTTGTAAAATTATTTTTTTTAATGAGCATAGTAATATATAGGCATGAAACTAGAAATTATATATACATGTATATATAATTTCTATAGATAGGTAGATTATAGTAGTAGTATAGATAATTTCTACATGTAGGTAGATATAAACATTTTCAAGTTTTTGCAGGAGTAATAAGTATGTATTGTTAAAATGACTTTGTCTTGGTTATTGTCTGTGACATCCAATAATTCTGAAGGACCAGGGCACAGATGGATGCTTTGCTTTGTGTATTTATGCACAGGCTGGATCTGCCACGCTTTTTTGTTCAGATCTCTCCAAGTTTGAAGCTCTCTGAGCATTTTGTTCTGTTCATCCATGTCCTGCAGTAAATGCAGGACTCAGGTGTTCCTTCCAGCTCATAATTAAAGCCAGTGGCAGAAAGGAAGTGACACTGCCTAATTCCCTGTCCAGTCCTGTTTGCTGGACCGTACTTCCTTCCAGCAAGTAAAATTAACTTCATACAGTGATTACAAAGTTGACGCAGCCAAAACTTATCTGTGCTATTCCATGCTGATCATGCTTCACTTCTTTTTTCAGTAGATGCAGGAGGATAGGACTGCTTTCAGACCTGCTACTACTCAGCTGCTGCTGCTGCTGTTTTGGTTTGGCTGGAATGTCATAGTATCTCCATTATCAAGCCCTGTTTTCACATTGCATATGACTGGTATTTAAAAAGTCATTCATTTTATTAAATTTTTTCAGTATTCTTTAGCCTGACCTCACTCCAGACAGTTAAAGAGAAAATTGATTCAGAATATAGTAATTTGCTGAGAAGCCCAAATTCTTGTCTTCAGGCTTTGCTCACTATTTAGAAATCTTGCTGATGAGGTATAACTTCAAAAGACAGATTCATTTTGAAATTAAAAAAATGCATCTTTCTCATTAACCAAAAGATGCTTACTGATTCAGTAGATCTTTACAAGTTTATATGAAATAAAAAGTCAGTTTTTAATCTTTGTATCTTAGATGTTCTGAGATTGATTCAGACCATGTTGGTTCTTCAGTAGATCTGTCATGGGCAAAGATGGTTAGCAACAAATCATAGACTATGACTGACAAAATGGTACTTCAGAAATCAAGTTCTAGCAGGGATTTGACCTGTATGGCATTAGTTTGACTTGGTGAAAGGAAGGTAGCAAAATCTAAGCTTGAATCATAGGAAAAACATCAGCTAGGAGGTGTTGAATATGTTGCAAGTAATATGGATGAGACCTACTCTGTGTGTTACGTAAAATGCAGTTGATATAAGTCATTTAGTGTTAACATATTGTTATATTTTACCACATTACTACTATACTATACTATACTATACTATAGTACTACTATGCTATTCTATACTACTACTATACAATATTATACTATTACATACTGGAGAATATATATATACACTAGTATATAGTATATATACTATTATATACTGGAGAATGATCATCTTGGTTCACTTTTGTATAAAGCAGTGTTGTTTGATTTCAGTTTCAGAAAGTTAAGGTTTTTCTCATCAGCATGAAATCCCTTCTCTGTAGAAATAAAATGTCTGTGCTCTGTTCCACAGCTAAGGAAAGAAGTTCCACCTCTAACTGGCCCCAGGCTGTCAGTGAAAGTATATTATAATTTTGAACCCTGAAGGCTGGCTGCTGAGGCATTAAAACCACTGTTTGTGTATAATTTGGATGGTGTATAATTTTGAGCTGTAGCTCCAATGTGATCCCTTAGGATATCTCCCCTGCTGCAATCCAGTGAGTCAAAGGGTGTCTGGAGCATATCTCTATCTTCTCAGCTCTTCTGCTTTGTCGGGCTGCCAGTGCAATTGTCCTTTTGCCAGTGCATCAGTCTTTGCTGTGACCTGGAGAAGAAAGCCTTTGTTACTGCAGAAGATGCAGACTGGTTTCTTTACAGTCTCATGGTGGCAATGAGACCTAAAATAGGGGCTGAGATTGAATGGTTCTTTGGCTTCCGTTGGAATTATTCACTAAATTGCCAGACCTTGATGATTTTAGTTGTTGTTTTCTCAAATTAATACCTTGTCTTATACTTATGAATGGAAAGTAAGATGGAAAATTTTTGACACTGCTCCATCCTTCATATGGGGGAAGGAAGGGAACCATCCTAAGCTGAAAAATGCAGCTACAAAGACTGCCAGGTCTGATGAAGTTGAGTACATGCCTCTTGAGGTGTCCTGGGAAAGCCCTTCCCAAGACAGGAAAAGTACATTGCTGAAATGGATAGACATCTTCAGGCAAGTGAAATGCCCAGAGAGGGAGAGTCATTGGCCCACCCCAGTGCCATCATCTGTGCCATAATCATTGAAAACCATTTCTGAAATCAGTGAGCTTTGTATCTTATCCTCAAGAAGGTACTGAGATCTGGTATCACATAAGCATATCTGAGCAAAAGTGGGGCAATATCTGCTTTGCGGTTCTAAAGAAAAAATATGCGAGTCAAAAACTGAGGCATGATTTATCATGGCTTTTTGATACCAGAGAAGGACTTGAGATAATGATCTCATAGAATAAGAATCAAAATTAAAGAGAAAAAAACAGATTTCCTGCATATAAATTACCAGAAGTTTGTCATCTCTTGCTGTTTGTACATGCTGTGATATATGTTCAAGCACAGGCAAGCTTCTAGTTGGTTTCGAGTTTCACTTTTGCCATCAGATAAAAAGAAGCTGTCTCAGATGTTAAAATATTTTTTCTTGTTTATACAAATGCAAACAAAAAATAATTTTACTTTTTTCCTTTCCTTATGATTTTGTATACCGTAACAAGAGTGTCCTGATGCACTTAGTGCCTGGTGCTGTTCTAAGAGGGAAGGAAGAGGCTTTGTGATTTAGATTTGGGTGTGTGTCTCTCCTGTGCATTTACTGCCCACATCCTAGCAGCTGCTGGCTCTGGCCATGTCCTGTGCAGCTGTGCCCGGCAGGCAGTGCCTCTGCAGGGACAGACACCCGCTGCCCTCCAGGCAAGGAAGTGCCCCAGATGGCACTTCTGTGTGACTTCATCCCTTAACTCACTGCAGGGCTCAAGCCTCAGGGATCCAGCAAGCTCACTAGGTGAATTTGTACCTGAAAAGACCCCTGCAGCACAGCACATTAACGTGGGACACTGATTGTGCCAGGCAAGGCAGTGCTCTGCTCAAACTTGCGCCGAGTCATGTTTCCATCTGTCCCAAGTACTGTCCCAAGTATAGGGCAGACCGAGGAAGCCACATGAAAAAAGCTGTTGCTTGCTCCTCTGCATCAGGCTTGAGTTCTGAGGAATAAAGTAATAAAGAACACATGGGTGTAATTAAAATACAAAGGAAATAGGAAGGGGGATAGCAAGGAACTATTGAGCATCATGATTATAGACATCTGATTTTACTGAAGGAATTAGAGGACTCTTAATGACTTAGCCCTATAGCTATTCTTCATCTTGAGTGAAGGGAGAGTGTATTCATCAGGAGTTGCTTTGTTTGTTTCAGATTACTTATGTTTTCACAACAACTTTATCATCATTTTCTTGGTAGTAAAACCTATAGTAAATCTGCAACACAGCTTCCACAGAAATCTCTATTATAAAGTTCACAAATGTAGTTGAAATAATTACCACCTCAGTGCTAAATTGATCTTTCTTTTAGGAAGGCCCCAGGAAATATGTTTGACTAAAATAGATGTCTATCTTAATATTTCCATGTGTCAAGGAAGTCATGAATAAGTTTGAATTTATTTAAAATATTGTCTTTAAACAGACTATAAATTACATGATTGATAAGCATTTTTGTTTTTTCATTAAATTGCTTGAGTCATTTTTAAATAATACCTGAGATGGTTAAGGCTGAACCAGCTTGACATACATGGGGCACTTCTAACACATTAAAATACTCCAGTAGAATTCACAAGAATACAAATTTTTCGTCAGGAACTGCCCAGTCTCCTCTATTTTGTATATTAGCTTGGGAAATGGCCCTTTTTTCCTGCAAGGAGCATCAAGGAATCTCCAGGCGTAAGCTCTTGTAAAGTTTCCTCCTTTCTTTTCTCCTCTCCTCATCATTTCCTACAGATTTTTCTATACAAAAGGATTATTTGCATTTAAGGATTCTTTGTTCTTTGCACTATACTAGATGGGATTTCTGTGCCAAAAGCTAAATAATTTTTGATTAACTGATACAAGCCTGGAAAATGTATAGAAATGAGACAATAGCAAAGAAGCTTGATTTTTTTTTTTTTTTTTGTTGTTTACAAGAAGTTAGATTTTTGTTTATAATATGCTAGTGAAAGCAGGTTTTAACTAGAGAGTATTTGAAAGGAGAACAAGAAGTAGATACACTAAGAGAAAGCTAAAAAAAATAAAAACAGTAAAACTATCATAGTGAAAAGGAGTAAATCCAGTTCTATGCTGTGTTTGTATTTCTACAAACCAGGAATGAAACAGGTTTGTTGTCACATGCAAAACTAACTAAAGTAATATAGATTTTTTTGAGTGTGGGGTAGTTTTTTGATTTTCTTCGTTGGTTGGGGTTTTTTTAAAATATATAAGCTGTCTAATTAGTATAAATCCTTGCTTCTACAATGAGTAAATGAAATAGAATCACACAAGTGTAATGCACAAGAAATGTATCTGAATATGTAGTTGAAAACTCAAATTTGTTCTGTTTCCAAAAAGTGGTTTTATATTCATGGAGTCTTATGATAAATGTGTCCTCAGAAGTCCTTGGAAACCCAAACCACTGACTTGTATTTCTTTGTGTTTTCAGTTGAAAGCTCAGTATTTTTCTTGTGTCACACAGTGATTGTTACACAAATACGTGGGATATGTGAAATACGGAGAGATTTATTAAATTTATTAAATTCGAAGGATTTGATATGATTTTTCCCCCTATTATATCTGCAGGAGAAACCTTACAAAGCTGTCTCTCATCTTCAGCCACATGTTAGCAGAAATCAAGGCTATTTTTCCAAATGGACAATTCCAGGGTGATAACTTTCGCATCACCAAAGCCGATGCTGCAGATTTCTGGAGAAAATTCTTTGGAGATAAGTAAGTAACTTTTGTAAAATCCTCAATTCTTTCTAAACATAACCATTTAAAAAATGAACTTTTCACAAATCCAAATAAGGGTTGGTGGGTGTTTTGAAGATAATTTCTCATCTAGGTCTTTAAATTGCCTGAAATTGCTGAGTTCATTGTTAGTGGATTTTTTTTTTTCCTAATGCTGTAATTTGCTCAATAGTGATTTTAGTGATTAATAGTCAAGGGTACTTAAGTTCAGTCTTACTGCAAGAAGTTCATTATAGAGTGAAGTTAGTACATTGCTTTCACAAAGTATATGGCAAATAATGTCCTTTCATATTAAAAATATATATTCTACAAACAAAAACTCTAAAGTTTGAATTAGGAACTTGATATTAGTTTCATGGACAGTATGTTTCCTTATCTCACCTTTGTAACTATGATGTTGTTTGGTGGAATGAAGTGTGTGAAGTGTAGATATGTGAATTAATCCATATAGGAAATGCAGTAGTGAAAATGTGAAAGTAGGCATATGTGGGATTTTTGGTTTGTTTCTGGGAGAAAAGTCTGTTTCAATTACACTTATAAGCTAGTAGAAGATGTGCAGCTTGTTCACTTTCTCATGTGGAATATTTAGAAGTGTAACAGTGACATAAGAGGAATGCTAGAGGCAATAGATTGGTGTGTTTTTCATCATAACAGAGCAGTCATTACGGTCATCAGCTCTGGTATCTTGCACAATGTAGGCAGAATAATTTCTGCAACAATCTGTTGCATCTTCCAAGCATAAACAATTCTTTAAAGTAAGTCATTTTTTATTTAGGATACTAGCGTAGTAGGTTGGCACTTGTGAAAATCAATTCTGTTCAGTGTGAATTTGCAGGTTTCACTTCCATTTTTTTTCTTTTTTTGTTGGTCTAAACACACTCACTGTCAGCTTTCCTCTTTCTGGGTTCATGGTAGTGTTTTCTGGTGATTTCTTTCCCATGTAAGTAATGTCAGAGCATGATGAAGTTGCTATATTAGTCCTCTGTTTTGTTAGAGAAAAGGAATTTAACCCTGTTCTGTGTTACCCATTTTAATGTGAATGTAATTTTCAAAATAACTTCAAAAGTTCTGCGAAAGTTTTCTGAAGGATTAACTTAAGTGACACGTAGGGTTCTCTATCAGACAAGGCTTTTCAAAAACATGTCAGTCAAGAAAAGAAAAACAGGATCTTTGATAAAATGACTAATGATCATGTTTGTTCAGTATTGCTATTTTTTCTTCCTCTCTTTTCCCCCTTTGCTTAGGAACTCTCAGAATTTAAATTTCCTTGTGGTACTTCTCTTTTCCTGTTGGGCTCTGTCCTTGAATGACCTTTAGCAGATGTCTTGATTGCAAATTGCATTTCTGTCACTGGGATTTACAGCTCTCTTCCTCTGCAAGCTGCTGTTTCTTTCTATCATTTCATATGAGACAGTTTCCTCAGCTCCCCGTTTCTCTGTGCTGTCTCTTTGGGATTCTCCACTGACTTCTGCCATCTGTGGGAGTTTCAAGAGATTCCTTCACGTTTCCTTCCAATGGTCTGGTCCTGCCAATTTCCACTGGGAGATGACACAACAGATAGGTGTTTGAGGTGTCAGACAGTGGGATACTGTAACATATTAGTAAGTTTTTATCAGAACAAGGTTGGTAAGGAGAATCTTTCAACTGCATCGCTTCATCTGAACAACTCATCTCTACCCTTGTCTTTTTCTTGCACACACTTAACTCTTATCTCTTCTCACTCATCTCCTGGACTTCTTATTTCTAAAACCTTTCATGGCCCCAGAGCTCTTGCCATGCCTTTTCTAGGCTTTGTTTTTTTCCTGCTTATGTAAATTTCTGCATAAAATGCAACTTTAAATATGAATCTTCAGTACAAACTCTCTGACCTTCTTCCCCTGTGTACTTTGATAGGGGGTTTTTTTTTGTGTTTGATTTTTTTTTTTTTTTTTGGTTGTTGTTTTTTTTAGGGAGGTTGACTGGATGTATGGGTTTTGTTGGCTTTTTGCTGGAAACATCAATTCATCAACAATGTCTAGGAATCAAGGCATTTTGGTGACATGCAGTTAAACATATGTATCTTTGGTTTTGTAGTATAGTCTGAAATTTTTTTTTGAGTTATTTCTGGCCAGGTGCTTTACTTGTAGACCAAGTAAGTAAGTTATTGGTGTTCCCAGCTTCTCTCCAATAAAGTGAAGCTGGTTTCTTGAAGATGCCTATCTTCTAAGCAGGGAGCAGTAGATCTGTGCTTGGCAGCCTTGCCATTACCTCAGGTTTAGTTAAGTGTGCTTAAGTAACTATAAAACATGTAACAGCATATATGTCAAACAAACAGATGAGAAAAAAGTTTATTTGGCACTATGTTTAATCTCTTTGTTGAACAAAATGCCTGAAGCTTTTTAAACATTAATTATTTTCTAATCCTTTTAGAAATATATGGCAGATATACCTGTAAACCACATCCTTTACAATGGACCTGTTGTGACAAATTAGTTTGCAAATATGCTGGTATCACTTCCCTAAAAGCAAAGCCTGCATAAAGGTTTTGCAAACAACTCATAATATCTTTCTCTAGCCTGGCCACCTAAAGGTAGGCCCCTAGGAGTTTCTGAAACCCCCAACTCTACTTAGGCAGTGCAGTGCAGGGAGGAACTTGATTGTGTGTTCCCTGGCTGTAGCTCTGTTTACAGGGCAAGTCTGGACCCCTCACTTGTTTGTGAACAGTAGCCCTTACTTTGGGTCACTGACTAACGCTGCTCAAGATTAGAGCATAAATAAAAAGTTGTGCTGGATCTTGGCTTCTGATGGTAAACTGTAGTGCAAAAAATATTTCTACTGCAGTTTGATCTGATTGGAAGGAGGGAGTTTGAAGTATTAGATTAATTCATGATTTTTTCAACATAGCATTATCATAAAAAACTTTCCTGTTTATAAACATAATAAATGGATACTTTTTTTATCAAATCAGCTTTTTGCATGCATTATTTTCTAAAATAATACATTTTTTTATTTTTAATGTGAAATATTTTAAATAACAAGAAGGTCACCGATAGTAATTTATGTTTTTAAGTTGACTGTTTGTCTTTCAGTTTTTGTAAATGTGACCTACACTTCCTTTTACAGAAAGAAGACTGAAATTCAACAAATACAGTTTTCATGAGTCCAGTTTGTACTTTAAAAAAAAAAAAAAAAGAATGGTTGTTTTTTTTTACTGCTCTTTTCCAGTGAATGGGGAACTTTTAATTTTGTTGGTTACATTTGTCTGAGCTCTTGCTGCAAAATTGTGTAGCTGCAACTAAGTTAATTTATCCTGTTACTAATAAGTATCATAGTCTGCAGTCTTTCTTTTTGTGTTTAGAGTTAGGTGTAAATTCACGTGGCTTCAAACTCATGAGCAAAATAAATGTCTGGGCTCTTTGGATCATACATCTAGCTGCTCTTTGGATTTCTGTTGAAAACACTGTGTGTAGAACTGAGTGTACAGTGTGTACACTGTGTGTACGCTGAGTGTAGAACTCAGCAAGCAATTTGAATGGCTCCCTCAGAGCATAGTGCTGAGATAACCACATATTCTTGGCCTTTGAATACCTTCTCAGCTTTCACATTTCTGGTACACCCCTAAAAAACTTCTAGACAATACCATTAGTAGGAGAAGCTTGTCTGGGAGAGAATGCTTTGTGAAAACAGCAGATATATCAATAATGGAACTCATCAGCCCTCACAGAGGCAGAAAGTGTAAAAGGAGGACACAGTCAGAGCCTTTACAATTGTGAGGTTTTTCCACTACTGCACATTTCAGAGGAGAATGGGAGACCTTGGAAGTTATAGGGTGTTTGGAAGGGATCTGGAGACACAATGTGGGGTTTAGGTGTGTATAGGGGGGATTGATAAATCAAGGTGGGAGATAATGAGATTTTGATTGTCTGAATGAAAGGAGAAGGAATAGCTGTATGAAGAGGGAAAAAGTGGAGGTATTGATTTCTCTGCAAGGACAAAGTAAAACATGTATCCAAATTAGGGGGTAGGTGAGGGAGTCAGCAATGTTCAATAGAAGGCCCAGGTTTATTCTGTGTATGGATTTTGTCAAGGAAGCTGACAGAGAAAAGGTATCAGGGAGATGGTGAATAGACTGTTTAGATTTGCTTTCTGAAAACAATATCAAAAATGAGTGAGAACATTCCAAAGGCTGAATGCCTGGAATAGGTTGTCTCTGACATTTTCACAGTCTATGTGGAAAAAGAGAGCCTCTTGAAGGATAAAAAGGACCTGACTGAATGAGAACTAAGAAATAAATTGGCATAAGATTTATCTGTAGCAAGAAAGAACTTGATAATGTCAAAAGCAGGGAAGTGGTGAAGTTGGGAGGATGTGTTTTTTTTGAATTTGTAGTGATTGCTGGAGTACAATGATTGGAGCAAGTGGTTTAAGTGGAGTGAATCTTCAGCCCTGGTTCACCATTATAGTTGTGCTGAAGCAAGTGCTAGTTACATGTATGGCTGAGCAGTAATGTTCAGTGCAACTGTGAAATTGTAAGGCATGTAATCAGCAGTTACATTTGTTTACAGATATTTCAGTGACCTCCCCCCCCCCCCCCCCCCCCCCCCCCCCCCAAAAAA
>VZRH01000785.1:649715-708838 GCA_013397555.1 Urocynchramus pylzowi | reverse complement strand
CGTGGGTTGTAAATATGCATATAAAACACAATTTGATAGCATTTTCATTACCAACATTTTATTACTGCGTAGTGCTTGATGAGAATTTCCCTTGATTTCTCACTCATTTTAATAGCACCTTACATCTTCTACTCCTTTGTTTTTTTGGGGTTTTTTTTCTGAGTAGAAATGTGCAAAATGTCACAGGGAGCAATCCTGAACTGAGAAGGAGAGTAGGCAAGATGACCTAACAGATCTTTCAGCTTCTGAATTTGAAAACTACAGAAGTCATGCAGGGCTTGGTAATTATTAAAATTTGTTACACAAATTTGTGATATGTGGCTGTCTTCATGTTGCAGAATGAATCAGCAGCAAAATGTCGATATTCTTACATTTTCATTTTTTCCATAGTTCTGCCATTTATTTAACTTTTAAGCTTTTTATTCTTTATTGTGGAACTTTTAAAATGTTAAAGCATTTTTGTTATTGTTTTCAGGTAAATTGATTTCCCACCTTTTAGTTGCTGAGGAAATAGGAATTCTTTCACTGTTGGGATCAAAGACATTACTATTTTAATGTTCCTGTACATTTTCCTGAGGAGGCCTGAAATATATTTATTTTTTATTGGAATTTATTAAAAAATGGCTATTGATTTCTCTATAGCAGTTAAATAGTGCATTTCAAATTGATATTCTAAACTTTGAGTAGCTGTGGTTCTGCTGTGGTCAGTGCTTTTTGGCTCAGGATAGAGCAGACACAGCCTCAGTGGTTTAGGTTCACAGAAGAAGCAGTAAAACAGGCAGACCACAATGCACAACTTATCTGACAGTTAAATGTTTTCAAGTTCAAGAAATAACCTCAGATAAGCTAAGTTTCAACACCTTGTTAATCCCCTTAATTTATTACTTGATTTTCTGTTCTTGCTGCTGATAGTGCCCAAGAGCCCTATTACTGCCTAAACAGTGTAAAAATACAGACTGAAGAGTTGGTCCTGGCCCAAAGAGCTTCAAATCTGAGTATGAACTGAAGTGTAAAGAGAAGCCAAAGACAGAGATGAAAGCAGAAGAGGCAGTGATCCAAATGCCATCAACTTCATCACTGTCAAGACAGGTGTTCTAGCAACAGCAACTTTTAAAGAAGAGGAGAGGAACAGAAACGGGGCTTTTGGAGTGTGCTTCCTTCCTCGGCTGATCAGTAGCACAGGCTTATTGATAAACTAGTTTAAACTTGAGCTAGAAACAGAAGGTACTGTTCTCTGGGTACTCGGGAGACAGAAATCTCTCTAGACCTCTTTCTTACAAATGCAAGATGAAAAAGTTTGAATAAGACAACAGGTAATGTTAAAGAGAAGAGCAGGTCAGTAGAAAGTTGCAAGACAGGATTAGAAAATGGAAAAGAGCAGTCTTCACAGCTCTTCTGGGTAACTAAGAATAAGGTAAAATGTATAAAATATATAAAAGAAGAAAGTTCTGTCACTTGCACATGAGATTGTGAGACAGGAGAACACGTTCTCCTGGATAGGTGGGAGAGGCAATGTTTTAAGTATAAAAGGATGTGCAAAAGCATGAGTGTGCTTTGGGTTTGTGGTTAGAAATCAGAATTGAAAATACAGAGAAGTGTATCCCTTTGGGGACACTTGGGGAAATACAGAGTTCCTGTATCTCTCTAGCAATGTCCAGTTACACAGCTTTGGAAGTGGCTTTTTTTTGGTGGTGTATTTTCTCCATTTCATAAGGCTGATTTTCTGTCTTTTACCTTCTCTGTTCTCATTAGATTCATCTGTATTTGTTGGGAATGATGTCATTATTTAGCAATTGTACTGACATGATATGGCAGAATTCCTTTTTTCCCTTAGGGCTGAACTTCTCAAGCCTTCTGCATGTCAGTTATTTGCTTTGCAGTTCAGAAGCAGTGGAAACATGTGGCTTCTCACTTAAAACTGAAGCAGAAGTCTTAAGAAAATGCTCTTTTCAGTGATGATAAGTCAAAATCCACATTGCTCACTGCAGACTTACAAAGAATGTTGTTTCTATCTGGGTCAGTATTTGCTTGAATATTTTTGAGATTGCTCTGGAAACATTAATGGCCTTTTCATGGGTGTGTTTTTGGCAACATTTGAGAGAGTTGCTTGCAGACAAAAATGTTCACTGTAAGTGTAAGTTATACAGGTACGTGTTTACCTCCCTAGACATTCTTGTGGTCTGCTCTGGTTCAAATGGAAGCAGTGTCACTTGACATTCCAGGACAGCTGCATCTCTGCAGTTTTACACAAGTGCTGTACTCTTTGTGCTCAGGAAATATATGCTTCATCTCCATGTTTATTTTGACGTCTTTCGCTGTTTAAAAATGTAGCAACATTTGGGGAGTTTAAGAAAATCCCATGTACACATGATCAGGGCAGGAGGGAAGAGAGGATCTAAATTCCTCTGCTAAATTGCTTGAAAATCACATGCTAGACACTAATCCTTTTCCTTTAAGCATATGGAAGTTGTGTGGGTGGTGTTTAAAACACTGTATTTGAGATTTTAGAGTCATACTTCACTTTGATGTGTGCCAGCAATAGTAAATAGATACCATCCTATATAACAGTATTTTTAAAATCTTATGTTTCAGTTAGAACAATTTAGAATTCATCATTTTTTTCAAATACACTTACTAGATGTACTATTGCAGAAGAAGGGGAGAGAAGTAGTGTCATTTAGAGAGGCCTGTGGAGAAATGGCTTATTTTAGTGTTTTTGAAAAGAGAAATGGCTTATTTTAGGGTTTTTGACAGGACTCTTTAAGAAAACAATCCCAGGGTAAATACCAAGATCCAGATAGTTTTGTTGGTTTGAGAGGTGCACAGAAAACCTCTTAAGGAAAATTTTTCAGGGTCATTTGTTTTATTTTGTTTTCTTTCCTTGAATTGGCATGGGCTTACTTCTGCTCTAATGATGAGGAAAGGCAGTACAAGGACATGTTGTGTATAAATCATTTGCTAAAAGATTGGCAGGTAGATTAGGATTTTCTTGTAAAAGGTCCTTCTATTCTTTTGCTGCTGTACATCATGTACACTGTGGCTTTCTTGATATTTTTGTTTCCTTCTAATATTAACTCTCTGAAGATATTTGAACTGATAGAGGGTTGCAATAAATTAACATGGAGCACAGTAACAGTATGTATGTGTAATTTAGTCAGGTTTTTTTTCTTCCTCAAATTGTATTACAAAAAGAGAAATTGTTACCAAAGCTCTGGGTATATCTATTTGTAATGTGTGCATATGCAGTAGTGCTGTGAAATTTGTGCATCAAAACCTTTGAGGGAGGTACAGTCACTGTTTAGTACCATCCTCTACTGTGAGAGACTCCCCAGAACATTGTCTCAGCTGGAGTCAGTCATGAGCATTTCTTCTACAAGGGATAGCTTATGTAACTACAGTTAAATACCTGAAATACTGAGACCTGCACTTCCTCAGCCTAATTCTGTAGACAGTGAATGTTACCAAGACATCACATCACATCACATCTTTCTGATGAGCTGAGGCAGAGCTGACTGACTCATCTCCTAGACAAGTGTCCACAGGTTCAGCCTAATAGCATTAGGCTTGTGCAGAATGTCTGGCAGTCTCTAGTGCAAGGTATCATTAGGACATGAGGCAACAAATATTACGAAGATCCCTGAAAATATTTATAGGAGATGCCTTCTATGGTTCAGGAGCTGAATGTGGCAGGCAGTAGTTTCATTGCAAACAGGATTTTCTTTTTTCTTTCTGTAAGGACAGCTGTTTTATATATGTAAACATATGTATATATTTAATTAACAGTCTAAACATGCTATTAACTAGGACAGTCCCAATCTCAACCTTGGTCCTGTTCTCTTTCCCCTATCACTGCCTCTGCCACCAACTAAAACCCAAATTAAAAGAACTCTTTGGACTTGAGTCATGAACGGGTGCCTTCAAAGGCTGTGTATCCCCTGAAACGCAAGAAAGCAAGAGCAGTGAAATGTTAATTCAAACAGAAACTCAACTTGCCAGCCATCTCTGAAAGCTTCTTTCATGCTTGTGACCCCTCCCAGATCTCTGCCAGAGGACGTGTTTCTCAGGGTGCCTGAAAGGTCACCGGGTTTCAGTGATGTAGGAGCAGAGGAGAGGACATTGCAGAAACCTTCACCTTGTGAAGGCAGTAACACCTGCATGTAGTGTGTGCTGTCTGCAAGGTCTCAAAGAGCTCAGCATATCTATGGGTAAACTGGAGAGAGACACTGGCGGAGAAATAATCCCTGGCTGGTGATGTTTCAAAGTATTTAGGAATGATAACTCTATAAAATAGCTGCTGAGAAATAGGAGTTAACAGGTTTCAGCAACCATTTCACGCTTTTACTTAAAGAAAGCAGAAGATGAAAGACCTATCCCACAAAGCTGCAGAGAAAAAAAAAATTCACTTGCTGAATTTAGTGTATTTTAAATTTGGGCCACCACTATTCCAAGCACTTGTTCTTGGAGAAATCCCAAAAAATAACTTTAGATGTTATTTCATTAGTTAATCATTCATTTTCCAGCATCTGGTTTCTTTCTTAGCCGAAGTACTAGCCAACAGAGCCCTAAAAACACACTCTCCTGAAGACTTCTGTTTGTTTTTTTTGGGGTGCAGGGTGTTAGTGAATAGATAGCCAAAGAGCCTACTTATTAATTGCATCTAGGAAACTGTCTTGTGCAAGGCATGAAAAACCAGTTCTTAAGGTGTAGTATGGCTGTGATCATATCTGATAAATGCTCTATTGGGTTTTTTTTTTGTTTTAGGGTTATTGTCTTAACCTTTAAAAAAACTCAAACCAATAAAATTAATGCCTCCCCTGCAAAAAAAAAAAAAAAAACCCAACAAATAACAACCAAACAAAAAGCTCACAAAACCCACAGTCAACCCTGAAACTTTTCTAACCCCATTTCAGCATGATCCCAGTGCTGTAAGCACTTGGGGTGGTTTATAAAGAGAATCAGAAAACATTTTGGAGCCATGGTTACAGGAGCTAAATAAGCAGTAGCGCTTGAACTAAGACAACTTTAACACCACAAAAGCACTGACTTTTTAATTTTTTGTCTGAATTTATTGCAATGTTTTATTCTCTCTTTACCATAATGAAAATTTGATCTGCATTCTTTCATAAATGGCATCTGATGTGGTATCTCTCTTCAGCTCTTTGTGGTTTCCTGTTTTTCACATACAGATGAAAGTATCTGCTGAGATCTATTAAACTTCCCATTTTGTCATCTCTGACTTTCTCAATACAAGCCTGCATGTTACAAGTGGATTTATTTGCACTTAGAAATGTAGTGAATATCTTATGCAATAGAAATACAGGAGTGTATATTTAGTGTTGTACTTCAAATTACTGCTTGTTTTAATTTAGGATAACTGCACAGTATTTGTTACACAGGACCAACTTCATACAGTTGGTTTCCCCCCGTCATACTAGGTCATTTACATTTCTGCATGAGAAAATACTTAAAAAAACAACGGCAGTTTGAACTAATAAAATTTACAGGAAATATTACTGAGTTTGTGACGCCTGTGTCTTTTGTTGATTTAGCAGTTATTAGCAAAATATTACTGTGAGTGGGTGAGATCTTGTCCTGAATAATTATGCATTGGTTATATTTTGGTTAGTTAAAATGTTCTTAAAATAGCATATAATCTGATCTCAATGTGTGGCAGAACATTTTTAAAAGGTGTTATGCCTTGGCAAAATTTGGATTTGACCCTAATGACACAAGAATAATTGATGTTATTGAGAGTGATAAGATGGAGCACATTGAAGTGATCAACCTCATGCCAGTTTCCAAATACAAGTGCTTGGTTGGTAAAATAACTAAATCTGCATTATCTTCAACTGTGCAAATAGAAACTGAATCTGACAGAACATGGCTTTATGTGTTAGAAAGGATAATTCTAATTTCCTGTCTATTAACGTTAATGTAACTGTCATGGCTTATGACGGGGCTTGGACCATTCTTGGTGGTACCTGGTTGATTGCTGTCATGTTACTTGACCACTGTTCATGAGCTTTAGCTAAAGCAAAAATCACTTAATTGTAGGTATTAAATTGATGCTTATCATTCTGGGAAGGGAGGCTGTGAAGAAAGGAGTTCTTTTACACGCATAGAGCTGGTCTTTTGCATTATCTCTAAAAGGATGTGAGATTGTTTGCAACACCTGCTTGGTGTAGGGTATTTTGGTTTCTGCACTGTTCTTTTTGTTGTACTCCTAAGGAAGCTTGAATATTTATCACTGTGAAGTAAATGACACTTCAGCTGTGTTTAAAGGAAGGTAAGCCATTCTTGTATTTGCTTAGGCTGCTTTCAGAAAACTTAATTTGTAGGTGTTTTTTTCTTCTGTAGAGAAACCAAATTAATGTTACAGTTCACTCCTTTAAAAGTTCAGTTTTGATTTCTAAATGAGGTATCAAATCTTAAATATTAACATATTTAATTTAATTTATTCTTTCTACCCATTTAACAGAACTATAGTGCCATGGAAAGTGTTCAGGCAGTGCCTTCATGAAGTTCATCAGATTAGCTCTGGTTTGGAAGCAATGGCTCTTAAATCTACTATTGACTTGACCTGCAATGATTACATTTCAATTTTTGAATTTGATATCTTCACTAGATTATTTCAGGTAAGATTTGAAAATTATAGATAATTGTGTGAATTTGAGATGCTTAGTGCCCTGAGGCAAGGAAGCAGATTTTTTTAAAAAACTAAAAGAACTAAAACATTGTGATTTAGAAATAAATTGTGCATTTCTTTTAGTCCTTCAGAGGTGTTTCAGGCAGCAACACACACATCTGAAAAACTGAAAGCATTCAGCAACACATGCTTCATTTCTGCATGCAGAAATGAACATTGTAGTGTTATTACAATAGCTGTTTGCTGCTTACTTTTCACTATTTTTAAATACATTCCTAGAAATGTAGACCTCTGATAATCAGTTTTAGTTGTGTTTTTTGTTGTGCATTTGTCTCTACATATATATGTTTGTACAAACTCATAAGCTCAGTTAGCTATTACTTTCTTTTAGTCTACATGTAGGCCTAGCACTTTTCTTTATGAACATATTTTTGCCGTTAATGCTTAGTTGCAACAAGGAACTATATTTGGGAATAGTATTCATTGTATTACTGTTAATATTTGTCTGAAATAAGTGTTTCCTGTATGTTATGTGTCTTTTTTCAACCTCTTGTCTCTTCTACAGAACATACTTAAGGTATGTTTTAGTCAATATAGAAGACTGTACTGTTAGATGTACTGTTTCTGAATTTTTCTCTTTGGATGTTTCTTCTGTATATAGAAACCATTGAGATATGCAACCATTTACTTGACAATTTATCTTATTACTGTGTACAGTGGTAAAGTAGTACAGAACCATAAGTTGCACTGGGGAAGGTTTAGACTGGATGATAGGAAAAGTGTCTTCAGTGAAAGGATTATCAAGCATTTAGGGACATGATTTAGTGGGGGACTTGGCAGTGCTGGTTGGACTTGATCTTAAAGGTCTTTTTCCAACCTATAAGAATGTATCATTATTCTTTAGCCTGATGGATATATGTTCAAAATACCAACTTAACATCAAACCCTGGGTTGATGTTTGTTCTGTTTTCCCCATTGTCCTATGCTAATTGTTGCTTAGATGTCCTAGTATTGCTGTTATGGGAAAGGGTGCCATTATGAAGTTAATAGTAAAATCTGGCAGGAGGGAATGAATTATTTTAGTATACAGAGTTTTGATTTTGATTATCTCTTCTCCATTCTGAGTCAAAACATTGTCACAGTTGCAAATGTTAATGGTGTCAGTAATCTCTTTTTAATTGAACCACAAATATTGGTCACTTATTTTCTTTGCGAGGCCACTGCTGGTTTGAGTCATTACTGTGCCTCTTGCTAGAAGAACGGGATCAGCAATACTGATACATGTAAAGAGAGATGACTGGTAAGGGTTAACTTTAAATTCAGCAAAGAAGCAGAGAGATATGTTTTGCCAAACAGATTAGGTGCAAAAGCAGTGTAACTGAACTTGCACTGAACTTGGTCTGGGAACTTCTCCCTGGAGGTTACATTTTACTTCTCTAGTTTTTAAACAGCTTCTGTAACTATGTGTGCATACACCCACTGAGAGAAAATCCCAATTAAGTAATCAAAATACTGTTTTGCCAACTGTGGGTTATGTTACAGAAAAGCTGTATTTGTAATGGTGTTTATTCACAGAAGAAAGCAAGACTTGGCTTTACAGAGATGCTGTGAAAGTGAAGTTGCTCCCCCTGCCTCCCCATTGTATGTATGCACAGCTTGCTGTGTTCCCTGACCAGAGAGCAGCTTAGCGCAGCAGAATATCTGGATGCTCTGCAGGATCTTCAATTTGTTACTGTTAACATGTCCTTTGGTGTGAAAATACTTCCATTGAGGAGAAAGGGAGCAAATCTTGTCCCATTCAGCAATTCTGCTCTGGTAAGACTCTGTAAACAAGGCAAACTATGGGTTTTTGCCTTTGAGTGGTTTGGTTTGGAAGAGACCCTAAAGATTATCTCATTCCACCCCCCCCCTGCCATGGGTAGGGACACACTTCCACTAGACCACGCTGCTCAGAGCTCCATCCAACCTGAACACTTTCAGGGATGGGGCATCAACTGAAATGTTGTGGATCAGCTTCCCTGGACAACCTGTTGCAGTGCCTTCATTACACTTACATTGAAGAATTTCTTTCAAATATCCAGTTTAAACCTATAGTCTTCCAGTTCAAAACCATTCCCCCTTGTCCTATCACTCCAAGCCCTTGTAAAGTCCCTCTCCAGCTCTCCTGTAGACCCCTTTAGGTACTGGGATGCTCTTCCAGGTTTCCCCAGAGCCTTCTCTTCTCCAGGTTGAATAATCCCAGCTCTCTCAGCCTGTCTTCATAGTAGAGGTGCTCCATCCACCTGATCATCCTGATGTCCCTCCTCTGGACTTTTTCCAAGAGGTCCATCTCCTTCCTGTGCTGAGGGCCCAAGAGCTGAGTGCAGTTGTTTAAGGGGGTCTCACGAGAGTTGAGGAGATGGAGAATCCCCTCCCTTGCCCTGCTTGCCACACTGCTTTGGGTACAGCCCAGGACACATTTGGCTTTCTGAGCTGGGAGTGCACCTTACTGGGTTGTGTCCAGCCTCTCATCCAGCAGCACACCCAAGTCCTGCTCATCAGGGCTGCTCTCAATCCATTCTCCGCTCAGCCTATACTTGTGCTTGGTATTGCCCAATCCCCATGCAGGACCTTGCACTTGGCCTTGTTGAACTTGTTGAAGGAGCTGGCAGGATGCAGTGTTGAATCTAGGGCTGGGGTTTCTTTTTTTTTTTTCCTCCTTGCTTTTGGAGAAATTTAAACACTTAAGGTTTCTTATGGCCTTTGTGCTGAAACCTGTCTTCTATTCCATGTGTACAACTTGATGAGGTATTAATTTTAAAATAAATAAGTATTCATCTGTGTTTAGGTAGTGGCTAGGGTTTGCTTGGGAAATGTAACACTCTCAAGCAGAACTGTTAGGATAATCCTCTAAAGCATGTCACACTGGCATTTCATCTCTGCCTGATTAGCCTTTAGAAGTTCTTTTAAAGGGAATTTGCAGGGCACATAATAACACAAGCCTCTTGTCTGGTGTCACTTAACTTCACCTGCCTTGATCTTCTGAGAAATAGATTCAAAATCTGCAAAGCATTCAGAGTCAGTTTGTTGATTTCCCAAATGCTGGCAATGGACATTTATATATCTGTATTAATCCACTACTCAAAAAAATCATTCTTCATTTACAGTAATGGACTATTCTCTATTCTTTGAAGTGATAGCATATCAGGCATGTTTCACTGAGTTTTCTGAAGCATTTGCTATTGAGGTTAGCAAATACTCAGGTGAAGTATCAGTATTGTTTTGTTTTCTGGCTTTAATGCCATTATGGTGACTGAAGAAATCAAGAAGTAGAGAATAAAAAAATGAATGACAGCTCAAATCAGCAGCTTTATTATAATTCATTTGTTAGTGTTACTTATCATTAACTATGAAAGTGCTTCAAGACATCTCAGGCTTAAGTGTGTTTTTATTAAACCATCATGGAGTCATACTTTCCAGGTTCTAACTAAATATGATGTTTAATATTTTATGTAGCTATGAACAGAAGGTCTCTTAAATTCAGGGTCTTCAAAATCTCTTTCCAAAAAGTTGTGCTTGGAATGATTATTTTGAAGGAGCACTTGTAGCGAAGTTGGGTATACAGGACAGTCCTTTGTACCATTCAGACCTGAAGCAAAAGTGTGTATTTTTCAGCTGAAGCTAAAACACTTCAGATGTTTCTGACACACAGATTTGAGTTTTATTAGAAATACAGAACTACCTGGCTTAGTCCCTTCACTTGTTTGTCTTCTTTTTGTAGCCATGGGGCTCAATCTTAAGGAATTGGAACTTCTTAGCTGTGACACATCCTGGGTATATGGCATTCCTGACGTATGATGAAGTGAAAGCAAGGCTGCAGAAATACAGCACTAAACCTGGGAGGTGAGAGGTTTCACTGCGTATTGCTTTCCAAATAAACTTGCTGTCTCAGAACCTACATAATTATGCTAGGTTCATACTTCTATTTTGCATGTTTTTGCATTTTATTTAACACTCACTGCAGCACTGAAGAAGTGAAGCAAAAAATATTGTATTAGCACACTGAAGTCTAAATAAGTAAAAATAAACAGAAAGAAATTGAAAATAAATTGCTTTTTCTTTCTTCTTCTGAATCAGGTAAAACCAGCTATGCATTCTTGAAAAGCATATTTCAAAATATAATTTCATTTTCAAAATTTACATTGAATTTTTACTTAATAGTAAAACAAAAATCATCTTAACATCTTTCATGGTAACATTCAAGCCATGAGTTTAATCTGTGCTATTGTGTTCCTTTTGTGTTTCATATCCTTCTTTTTCCTTTGCCCATATCATTCTATATGATAAACTCTTCACATAGAAAAGCAATCAGTCAGATTAAAGATCATGACATGTAGAGTTTTAAAATATTTTTTATGTGGTGCTGTGCATAGTAAATTAAACTGAGCTTTTATCACTATGTCTCTGTTTTCCTGGGTTTTTTCCTTCATCTGGGAGAAAAATAAAATCAATAATGGATTTAATTCTGTATTACCATTTATTTTGCTAGTTTTATCTTACAGTTATGAAGCTTTTTCTCTAATGTCTCCTTGTTGAAACTTCTGCAGAAGCACTTAAAGTGCATTGCTTTGAAACTTGTTAGTAGAGTCTACCAGCAGTTATACCCATATTCTGTCCTTGGTTTCTTTCAATTTTTAGTAAATATTATACTGTATCTTAAGTCACCCTAGTAGTAAAGTGCATACATACAAGAATCTTGTGGTTAGAACAGAAAACTGCTGATTTTTAGCTTGATACTCATGGACACTTCACATAAGTCAAATAACTAGGTTGATTTTGAGAGTATTTGATACATTTAGTATTTTCTCTGTTATTGATCCTGGTGCTGTGATAGAGAAATTGCCCCATGTAGCTTTTATGTTCGTTGTAAATAGACAGTTAGTTTTAAGAGAGCTTTCCATTGCATATCAGAAAATTACTTTCTGAGTTGCTTAAGTGAAATGCTGGAATGTGAAAGAGGGGATATGAAGTGAAATTTCTTCTTTAATCTGACTAAAACATCCTGCAAATTACAAGATTCTTTTCAGATTAATAGTACTTCAGTGTAATGTGGACCCTACTGAAGGTTGTCAGAGCTCTGTCAAACTTCATAGAGGCTTAGACTTCTCATATTAGTTTGGAACAAAATAAAATATTGATGTGTAATTAAGAAAAGCTGTTCTGTAATACAAAATTGAGTTTATGGTCTTTCACTGTGAGATGCTTTTCTCAGTGAGGTTTTTGCATGTGAAATAGTGTCTGACATGAAAGGGAGTAGATATTTTAGTGTGAAGCTCTATACATGCCAAATCCTGTTGCTACTAATCTTGTCTTCTGATTGTGCTCTCTGTCTACATTATGTATGCTCTCAGCTATCCCCTGTAACACAGAGAAGTATTTTAATCTAAGTCCAGCTGTGTAATTAATATTTGATTTTTCTGAAACAGAAGTGGTGTCTCTTTTGCTCACCTCCACAGGCTCACATGAAATTACCATTTTCTAGTAGAGCAGGTTTTATCATTCATCTTTCCTGTTTCTGTTGCGTCTAAAGAGGCTTTATATTTTTCCTTCCACTTGTTCAGGTGATTGGCCTGCATATGCGCAAAAGGTGTCTGTTGTAGCTATGGAGACTGGATAATATCATATTTTCTTCTTGAAGAGGTTTACGGACATGTCTGAGTGAAACTGCTCATGGTGAATGTGCAGCTTTCACTCTGAGATCTAAAACACAAGCAGATGAAAAGCAGGGGGTGGCAGCTACTCTTACTTTATTTCTGCCCATGAGAAACTGACAGTGTAGAAGAGACAGGTTTATTTAAGATTCTACAAAGAACATGGCAGAATTGGGAATCTGACCCAAATGTTCAGGGGTGTCTGAACCAGAGGCCATAATTGCTCTCTTCACTTAGTTTGCTGAACTCTGTATTCCACTGACTTTTCATTCATCCTGTTTTTATCAAGCTACATTTTCAGACTGAGCTGCACTCGCCTGGGCCAGTGGGCCATTGGGTATGTGACTGGCGATGGGAACATTCTGCAGACCATACCTCACAATAAGCCTCTGTTTCAAGCTTTGATCGATGGCAGTCGGGAAGGATTGTAAGTACCAATTCTTACAGCCACCATGGCTATGAAATCCTGATTTGCTTCTTCCCTTAATGCTTATGTGGGTAGTTAAGGATGCTTAAAACAGAGAATCTGCATGTGGTGGTTAGTATTCTTTCAGAGTTTAAGGACCATTCATTTAATTCATTTTAAAACCACTTGTTTCTAGTTAATTCCATTAACCAGGGTTACTGAAAGTTAACCAAAGTCATATCTTGTAACAAATAAATTCCGTGAGAAAACAAAATGAGACAGCTGTTGCATTGATCCCTCCTTCCCCCCACAGCCCCCCAAGAGTCCCAAGTGCACTTAAGCCTATTGAACAGTTACTACTTCCAGTTACTCATGTGTCCAACTGTGGACAATGATTTGAAAGCTATGTAATTGCTTTTTTATATATTGTGCAGCCAGAACATTTTCCACATTCTAATAGTTTACTGAAGAGATTTATAATTATTAGAGAATGTAAGTTTATAGGGAGAAGTAGTACATTTTTGCTAGGTTGGCTGAAGTAACAGACAAATATTTGATGTCAGAATCTTTTCACTGGGATATGTGTTTTGGTATACGTGTTTTTGTATATATAAATATATACAATGTGAAAGAAAAAGGAAAGGCAATTGATCAATCCTCAAAAGAAAAAAAAAAAAAAGATTGATAAATCTTTTTCAGTCTTGTAATTTTTCTCAGTCCTACACAGTCTACTATTTTTTTTTCAGGTATGATGATTTCATACTGTAATAAAAACACACTTATATTGGTAGTGTTTCTCTCTGACAAAAACTAAGCAAACAAAAGCTGGAGCTGAGAATATTTTATTCAGAGTGATATTTTTGTACCTTATAACTTTTTCATTATATGACTTTAAAATATATGACCTTTAAGAAACTGTTTCTGAATTACAGGTAACACAAACACGAATATAGAACATCTTAGGATTGCTGTAATATCATTTAACCTATTGTTAATTTCCCACATGATTGAGATGCTTCCGTTGGTTCTTGCCTAATGTCCAGTGTGTATCAGAAGTTCTCAGTGTAGCTTCTTGTCCCAATATACACAGATATGCACATATATAGTATTGTGGCATATATAATATTATGTATATATCATGATACAGATACACACAAATGTGTTACCTTCTTTTCTGCAGCTTTACTTGAAACAGTCTAAAGAGTTCTGAGCATGATGCTCCCAGTGGGGAAATCACTAGGAAGTGTGAGTTCACTGTAAAACAAAGATCTGAAATAATACTCTTTTGGGCTACCTCTGGAAGGTTGTCTGCTAATCAATGCTCAGATACATGCTGGTGGTAGCTATCCAAGTGATGTCAAAATCTTTCCTCTGCTTTCATAAATATGCTTGAGCATGTGTCAAAATGAATTATGTCGCAATTCAGTTGCACTCAAAAGATAAAATAGATGGCTGAGGAATGATGAGTTATTTTAGTTAATGTCTACTGTAACTTATTCTGCCCCCTTGAAATTTTGTAAGTATGATTTAGCTAATAAAGCTGAGGAAATGTGCATATTTATAACAGTCTTCTTGTGATGCAGCTATCTGTTCCCAGATGGACGAAGTTATAATCCTGATTTGACAGGATTATGTGAGCCCACACCACATGATCACATAAAAGTCACGCAGGTATGTTGGCAGAGTTTTGAGTTACTTTGTAATCTTCACTTCCCTTAGTATCTCACAGTAATAATAAGCTTTTATTAAAATGTGAGTAATAACTTCATAAGAGAGAAAATATGCTGTTGATAGAAGGGCTTAGATGAGGAACAGGATAATAATCCTTTAAACTGTAGAGTGGATGGTGATGCAGATGGCATGTCTTGGAATGTTTTGTTTATAGTGAGCTTTTTTCAAATGAGAAGTGTTTCAAACAGCTACTAAAGGTTTTTCTGATATTTATGTGACAGATTTATGTAGCTTGCTTTTTCCTTGCTAATAACAAAGGGGAATGCAGAAACAAAATAAGGATGGAATAATAGTTTTGAAGCCTGAATAGGAATGATATAGTTGCTTAGCAAGTCCAGGAGGAAAAGTTCATACATCACAAAAATACCAGTTCCAGGGTATCCAGTTATCTCTTTTCTTCTATGTCTATGTCTTCTTTCTTCTATGTGCAAATTGAAAGAGAGATCACAGAGAATAGCAGAAGTAAGTAAATGCCTAAACAGAGTCACTTCGCAGAGAACTGCAGAGAAAATTAGAATATGTAGTTGTGCTCATAGTCTTGTTAAGTGATGATGTGATTAATTCTGCAGATATTTGATAGTTAAGTAGTAAGGAAGTAGCCACCCCAAGACAAATGCTTGATTAAAAATTCTGCTGAAATTAACACCAGAATGTTAAGGAATACTGTGTAGAACATTTTTCCTGATGAAAACATCTAGACTTGAGGATATGTTCAAAGAAAGACATCAGACTTGATACAAGCACTGCTATTCCTGATGGTCTTCTGTTTCTTCAAATCAGACTGGATGACCTGCTGAATCTTCTGTACTTCTGGGTGCTCTAGGTGCATTCCACTCCAGTAGTATTTTAGAAAAGAAGTATTCTTTACTATCTATGGTATTATCAGAAATAGCATTACAAATATATCTGTTTTGTAAATAAGAGAATTCCTAAAAACAATTACCTGAAGAAAACCTGAAAACTTCCACTTCTCTGACTTGTCTTTTCCCTCCAGTCTTAAGATAATAATGAAAGAATAATGGAGATTTATCAGGTATTTGTGTTGTGCAGAGCAATGCTCCAGCCCATATCTTGTCTTTTTCTCAAAGAAAGGAGAAGCAGCACATAGTCAATGACTACCTTGTTCTTCACAAGCCAATCATATTTTGTCTTGAATCCATTGAATGAATCAAGTTATTTCTGCACATGTAATTATGAGGACGTTGTTGAATTACTGTCAGAATTAGCTAATAGAGTTTGAATTATGTGAGTGTTAAAATATATAACTGAATATATGTTATATACTTATATAATATATATATATACTTAAAGTATATATAAGTATATATAAGTATATACTTATATATATACTTAAAAAATATATAACTGAAGAGGTTTAAAGTTGTCACTATACATGCTAAAACTATGAAAAGATGGTATGAAAGTGGCTGCAGGGCTAGATTGCTGCAAGTGGACTCTTTGCTGGAGCTCCACTGTAAGCATCTTTAGTACACTGACTACAGCTGCAGATACAAGCTCTCTCTTTTGTTTTCTCTTTTTCTTAGCCTCATGTCCCCTCACTTCACTCAGCAATAGCTCTTTATTTTCTCATGATCTGGATAGTACTTAATTTAGGCTTTCAAAATTTGTTTTTTCAAGGCTGAAAAAGCTTATTTCAATACAAATGCATTTAACTATCAGTTCCCCAACAATAAGTAATTCTAGAAAACTGTTCTGGACTTGAGTTTTGTCTATTAATATTTATTCCTTCTCATGATGGTGTTCTACCTTCCTGTCACTCTTGTAAGGATGCAAAGTACTGGATAATCTGTTTATGACTGTTGCCAAGTTATCCTGCATGTTGTTCTTGGAAAGGAAATCCTTCCTTTACAAGGATTGTGTACTTCAACATACTTCAACTATCCAGCATCCTTGCTGTAGGTAAAAAAGCCCTCTTGCTTGTCAATTTTCAATCCAATAATTTTCGTAGTCCTAAATTCATACCTAGAAATGAAAATCCCAGTTTTGTTCCCATTCTTCACTTAATTTTTCACTTAGAACCAAATGTTCATTTTCTTCCTTTTAGGTGCAACCAAAGAAAGGCAGGATTTGTGCCAAGCATAGCAGTTACATATGACAAGTCTGCACAAAATCTAATAGGCACAGATATTTTTAACGCTTTTTGGTATATATTGTAGTATATTATAGGTTGGAAGAAGCAAAAATGTAAGCTGTTTCAGTAACCTTAGTCTGGCTTTTAGGCAGATCAGTAACAAGAGTTTCCTTGATTAATAAGTAAAGCAGATTGGAAAACAGGGCATTTGGAGAAGTATATTCTTTGTGAACAAATCATTGGAAAGAAATAATTGCTTGACTTTATTTTGTTTCAGGAGCAGTATGAATTGTACTGTGAAATGGGTTCCACTTTTCAGTTGTGTAAAATCTGTGCAGAGAATGACAAGGATGTGAAGATAGAGCCTTGTGGACACCTTATGTGCACTTCTTGTCTTACAGCATGGCAGGTACTGTCATAGTTTAGTTGGTGGGGAAGAGGATGGATTTCTGTTACCTTTGTGTTTACAATGTGGGTGCATGTTTACTTTTCCAGGTGCAAAGATGTATATATTTAAAATTATAAATGTCCTCGTTTTTCAAGCTAGAAATCTGTAAAAAGTAAAGCTCCAGGAGTCTTAGCAGTCGGAACTCGTCTTGCCAAGGCCATTTGCTGCTGAGTGGAAACTATTTCCTGACTCCAGTACCTACTCAGACAATACAAGCTGGGTGTTTGGTGCCAACTCAGTCACTTAGGTCATTTCATGATGTATTTAAAAGGCACATAAAGACACACGGCTGCTGGGAAGACAGACAGCTGGCTAGACAGCATTTTATAAAGAGAAGGGATATCTTTGGTGAGAGAAGGATTCACTCAGTAGTAGAGGTCATGAATTGACCTGTGGAAAATTAAGCTTTTGGGATGCCTGTGCTTCACATTAGTAACATGCAAAGCACTGAAACACTTAGATGGCTTTAGATGGTTGTTGGACTAAGAGATTGAATGGAGGGGAAGCTCCCTTCTTTCAAAGTCAGTTATGGAACATCCAAAAAAACCCAGAGACTTCCTGGTGACCCAGGTTGGTGTATTTTGTCCATCTTGTTCATGGATGCACCAGTCTGTGAGAAAAGGGAGAATGGGCACCCTTAGTTCAGGGCAGTTGACCTAAAAAGTAATGTCTAAAGCTGAGGTCATTTCTCTTTACAATTGTGCAACATCCCTGCCCCTTTTTTCATATCTATAATTTATGGGGAGAAGTAAGGTTCATCCAGTTCTCAGAGAGGACTTTGTTTCACACTTAATAATCAGTCTTTGCTTACAAATGTAGTGAGAAGAGTAAAAAAAAACCTGGAGTCATTTTGGTCCTGTTTTTAAATTAGTTCATCCTCCGTCAATGTGTTTTCACTCTTACATTTGTGGCATGTCTTCAAGTACTATAATTTTCCTTTTCTAATTAGGCCATTTTCTACCTAATTAAAAAAGCCTCAGTGGCAAACCAACACAATACATCAGAAGTATCATTTCAGTTTTTCTTCCATTAGCAATAAGGGTTTCTTGAAAATGAAGTACTCTCAGTTTCCAATTTTGTGTTCTTTGTGAAATTTGAGTTTGATGTTCCAAGCACAAATCTTTCAAATTGGCCACAGGTCAGAAATTCTGAGGAAATTCCATTTGAGGCATACCCACAGATGGGTATTTATTTCACTACTAAGCAGCTGCTGAGCTGGAACAATGTTTCTCATTTCAGGAATACCCTTTCTCTATTCTTTCAAGTTTCATTCTGAATGACAGACTTAGAGGTCTGACCACATAAATCATTGACTTAAAAAATTCTGAAAAATTCCAAGAGGTGTGTAGTTTTGTTGGTTTTGTTTGCTTGTTCATTTGGTTTTTGGCTGAGCTGACAGGGCTAAGCAGAAGGACTGAAACCTTTGTGCTTCTGATCTTGGGTGTCTTGTGGTTTGGTAGGAGCATGTTGCAGTCTTGGGCCAGTGATGTGCTCTGGTTCTGGAGACTTGAGAAGCTGAGGGTCCCCAGTACTTGGCTATGGGGCAGGGATTCCGGAAGACAGTGATAAAGCATTTTAGGCTCAGAAGACTGACATGTTTGAATGTACCAAGTTTCATCAGAACATAGCTACCAGCTGTAATTGGTCAGGTACATTTCAGACTTCATTACAAATTTAACTTTTGTATAATTAGTGAGGCAATGAAGAGGTATTACACTGTAACAGCATCAGCTGTTGTGAGCTTGTGGTGGGTTGTTTAATTGGCAGCATAATGGCTCGTTAGGCATGCCTCAAGAGATCCAATACAGATGTTTTCACTGAGCAGAAAAAAATTGAGTAAGCAGCATCTGATCTGCATAGAATACTAAGGATGATTGAGCTGTTCACCTTTATGGGGCTCAGTCTCTCAAATAAGACTTGGTTTACTTGTTTCCTTTTTGTATTATGCAACAGGAGTAAAATGTCATTTTATACCACAGAAATGTTATGTCTGAAAAGTACATGTTTTCTAGAAGCATATAGGCATAAAGGCTGTATTGTAAGGTTAATAATGTTCTAAATAACCTTTCTGAGGGCAGGGACAAGTGTGTGTATTAATACAGACATCTGGTGTATATATTCATAGTACTGAATACGAGTCTGCTGATGTGTTTGGTTACTAAGGCTTTTCAAAAGAGAGGATGGAAACTGCTAGTGCAGAACACAGGTACAAGAAAGCCTTGAAAACTAAAAGCTCTGTGCCTCATTGATAAGATTTTTTTTTTTTAGAAAATGAAGCTGTAGGGAGTTTCCTAGAGTGAGGGAGAACTCATGTTCTCTTGACTGTGGCTACTTCAGTGGGACCATATAATTTGAAGATGTTTTTTGAGTTACTTAAGTTGACTAGTTAGATGTACTTATGGTGCTGAAAGTAGAGTAGATGTGTCTTTCCATACAAAATGAAAATCCAGTGCTAATCCTGCAAATGATGTCAGGAGACAATAATTTATGCTTATCTGACCTTGTGATACAGCTCATCCAAAAACTGTTAAATCATCTGTCAGTTTAGTAAGACTGGCAAGTGTCAAGATAAAAATAATGCTAGAAAAAATTAAATTTGTTCTTGCATCTGAGAAATCAAAAACCTGTGCTTTTTTTGGTTATATTTCAGTGTAAGTAGGTTGTTTTTAATAATTTTGGTAGTCATATCTCTTTAGCTGTCTGTCTACCTGACTGCAAATACAACACAATTTCTGATTTCTGATTTCACTTTGAATTATCTTGAACTCTCAAAGCTTCATGGTTCTTCTGGGTGTGGGTTTGTTTGTGGTTTTATTTGTTTGGTGGTGGGTTTTTGTTTTGGTTTTTTTTTTTTTTTGTAATTCAAATCTATGTTGTACTTCTTGATGGAAATATTTCTATAAGTGCTTGAAAGACTTCTCTAATTTTTATTCATTATAGTCTGAATCTCAAGGCTTTTTGTTTATTTCTGATGAGAAAAAATACAGTTCTGAAATAAGTAAAAGGAGTTCAGTATGGCTGCTTGAAAATCATTGAACACGTACGACTTTAAAATTAAAATTCAAGTAGTTCTTGTTTCTGATAATATGTGAAAATAATTGCTTGTCTTATGTAATTTATTGAAAATGTAGTTAAGTCCTGATTTTTTTTCTGTAATTGTGAAGAAATCTGTTTGTAGCTTTAGGTGTTCTGAATGCTGGTAATGCTGCAGCTGTGATGGACTGAATATGTTTTTCCAAGAAGAGCTGCATGCCATAAAGCTTGCCTGCATTTCCTAACGCCAAATGAAATAGAAATACTTTATGGTTAATATGAAAAGTATATAATAAAAGGCATTATCTCTGTCTACACACCTCACCTCCTTTCTCTTGAAGAAATAGCAAAATGTATGCCTGAAAGAAAACATGTTACTTCCTGACCTGTAATATTAAGACTTATTTAGTGCTTTGTAGAGATAATAGCTACATTTTGATTAGTCATTTTTAAGTGAAGCTTAGTCTATTAAAGAGAGAAAGCTTTAAATGTGCAGTCATTTTAAGATTTACTATAGTTAAATATTTGTTAATCTGTTTCCTGTTTACTCCAGTCCTTCTTTACAAGCTTTTAGAGACTGGTTGAGGATGTTTCTGTGTAAAAGGTATAAAACCTACTTTTAAAATTATTGCTGGTTTGGGTTTTTTTTTTAAATTTATCTACATTTTTGTCTTGCTGTAGGAATCAGATGGCCAAGGCTGCCCTTTCTGCCGCTGTGAAATCAAAGGGACTGAGCCAATCATTGTGGATCCCTTTGATCCCAGGGATGAGAATTCCAGGTGCTGCAGTATTATGGATAGCTTTAGTATGCCCATGTTGGACTTGGATGATGATGATGATAGAGAAGAGTCTCTAATGATGAATCGTTTGGCTTCAGTCCGAAAGGTAACTTTTCAAACTCTGCACAACAGCTAAACCCAGATGTTTGTAAACAAAGCTGCCTGTAACACTAAACAGTGAGAGGTTGCACTTCATACTTTAGCTCACAGCATCTCACTGAGCAGTTGTTGGGTTAGAAAACCAAAATGTATCACTACAAATGCATTAAAACTGAGGTTGAATTGGAGAAAAAAAAATTCCAGATTCTCAGCTGATGTGAACTGAGATAAGTTAGTTTATAATGAGCAAAGCGTGAGTTTACACCAGCTGAAACTCTTATTCAAACTATGCTGTATGGACAATTCCCTGAGCTTTTATTTGTAAAGAACAAAAACATTCCTATATGCATTTGTTTTCTGCACATGTGTGTACACATGCATAGAATGATTTAGAATTTAAGTTAAGTTTCTAAACAGTTTTCATTATTATTACTTTATAAAAGTCACTTGATGCCTAATTCATACTGCACACAAGTAGCTTTTAGTTATGTTTCATGTGAGTTGTCTATGATTTTTTTTCTGTAATTTTTAGTTTTAGGTATTCTTACTGGGAAAAGTATTTTTGAGATTATCCATAGTGACTTTGTGTTTTGGGATGTTTTTTGTCCTGAAAAGGCTCTACGTTAAATTCTGATCTCATTGCAGGAGATTTTATTACTGATAAATAAACACTATCATTGACAAAAGTTTATTTTATGGTGATAGTTTTTACTACTGTATTTTAGCCTGGAATAGATATTGTCAGAGGCCATAGGACCCTGATTTTGACAGAATATTTTCCAGATTTTACCTTATACTAAGGTCATCTAGATTGAATTGTTGCCTTGGAATTAATTTTGTAACATCTTACTTTTCCATTTCCTTATCATTGTATTTGTTAAAAAAAAAAAAGAGTTCTTCATCCTCATATCTGAGAATATCTGTCAGTTAATATACATGCTTCTGATATCCTTCCTAACCTCTTAAGGCTTATGAATCATTCTTGTGTTGTGTACGTAATACAACATGCTCTACCCTTGGGAACAGTTTATCCTTCCTGCCTGGACTGAAATTGCAGTCTGCAGCATGACCTCTGTGAGATAGCCTTGAATTGATGGGCTTTTATAATGCTATCACTTCCATGATAAGGCAAAAATGCATTATGCCTTTATCAAAAGAAGGAACAATAGGTTTACTATAAGAAGTCTTCTTTTAGGTATCCACCAAGTATTAGAGTGCCTTGCTATTTTTGTTTCATTGATTTCATTGTTCAGTGAAAGAAATCTTCACTCTTCCAGCCTTTTGAAGTCTGTTTGAAATTGTTGAATTATTGTGTCATTTGGTGATTTTTAGCTGCTGTTTTCTCAAAATTGTTACCATTGATTGTGCAGTGATGATCTTAACCATACCACCTGTGTATGGTTAATATGGCACTGTTTATATATCCTTTTTGTTAGCAATGTCTTCATCAGACTTGCCTGTTTCTTTAACCATTATTTATTTTTCTTACTAATTAGTGTATCTTTGGAGCCTGTTTAAAGAAATTATATTTTTCTCTGTGACATCATGTAGAACTTTACTCTTTGTGAAATTTTCTTTTGTTTGTCATTAACGCTGTTCGTATGAACAGAGTGCTGCATAACGACAGTATTGTAGTAACGTAATTTGTTGAAATTATGGATGTCAGGTGGCAAAGAATAATTTAGCTCTTGCAGCCAACCTGCTGGTGCTGTTGTAATTCTGTAATTTCAGTGAACAAATTTTTCAATTCTTACTTTATTGCATGGACTGTGGTAAGCTTTCTCAACATAAATCTGTTAATCCTTGAAAATAACATGGGCTATATTTGTGTCAAATCACCTGGCTGACCATTCTAATAAAAATCTGGCTAGTAGTGAGCTGGGCTGTGAAACTCGTTAGAAGAGAAGAGTTTCAGGGACATGAAGTTCTGATGAAAGTGATTATAGGGCTTCACTATGTGTTGTGGAAATACTCAATTAGATATCAGAAAAATACCAGTTCTGCAGTTTATCACTCTTACCCCTGAACTGTACTCCAAAACTCTTAAGAGGTGTCTGAATTAAGTCTCTGAAAGACCTCAGACTTGAAATTGCTGTAAGGAAAAGAGTAATCATGAAGCTCCTTAGACATTCCTAAAAGGAAGATACACATTAAGAAAAATGAATAATTCTTGCTAGGTGTTGTGTATGAGTCAGCAGTAGCAGCAGATCAACTCTAACAGAGGCTTTGGAGAAATACACTGCAGTTAGTCTGTTTATCTGCCTCATCAATCAGCTTATTTTCTTTATTTCCAAATTGTCTTCAGATATTTTGTAATGAAAGAAAGAGGAAGAGTGGTGCCAAAAGCCTCTGTTGTTTCCTCGCTGAGAAATTTCAGCCCCATGGTATCAGATTAGCTAATGCAGTTATTGCCCAAAATGTTCCTCTTCTCACCTTTTATTCTAGCCAAGCACAACATTATGAAATTAATATTAAAAAGTGGAGATTACAGGTAAATATTGAAAATAGCTTTAAAAAAAAAATTAAAGAGGGCATTTGAACCTCTAGTAGAGTATGGTTTTTTTTCTGTAATGTTTAACATTTGTCCTAATGAATGAAGAGTTCTGTCACTTTTATTTTGGTACAATGGTACAAGACATAATTTCATACACTTCTTTTAAAGAGAAAGAAATAAAATAAGGAAAATGGATAGTGCAGGAGTTCTTGCTAAGAGCAAATAATTTGCTAAGAGCAAATAATTTTAAATTCATAAGTGCTTAAGGTAATTGTTTGAACCACAAAATATCCCATGAAAACATAGAGGAGGGCTCTATGAAGAGACTATGAGGTTTTCAGTACCTTAAAGTGAATTAACACTGTCTATAAACACTTTTGTCTAAAAGTAGATGAAATTACCCCATCTGGGGTGTTACTGTCTTCTCTGAAATTAATTTCCTAGATATCTGAATGTGCAAAATCATGATTGATTGATTCACGCTGTACTGTGTGAATAATGACATGAAATTGTCAAGGCTGAAAGACAGTTTGCCAGGACTAGGCTTCTTCCAGAAGGTGAGTTAGCTCAAATTTGGTAACTCACAACAAAAGAAGACCTTGGCCCTCAAAATATGGGAGGAGGCTGTTTTCACTCATTTCCATATTATTAGGTTGACTTTTTTATGATAATGGAAGGCATGTATTACATAATGGTTTTAATTTCATTGTATAACATATAAAAAAATGTAAAATGAGACTTGAAATACATATCCAGATATTCCCTTTGGCAGTACCTGAACTCATCATCCTACGTAATGGTACACCTGGTTGGTGGAATGTGTTAAGATCATGTAACTCAACAGGAGTGACTTACTTAACTGATTACTTACTATATTTGAAGGGTATAAATGTTGGGAGGCACTGTGCCTCCCCTAATTACTGATTACCTTGGCAGTGTGCTGCTGACTCGGAGACCTAACTCCCTCTCCCTCCTTCACATGCATTTTCTTGGGTCAGCTAAGATAAAGGGAATAAATATGTCTATTTAAAAACATGTTTGCAGTTACCAGTGTTAAGTGATATAAATTTATATCCTCATTTAAGTTTTTAAGCCTAGATAATACAGCTCTGCCTATGTTACAGCTCGTCTTAACAAGACATAACAAATATGTGAGTTATTCTTACCTGATTATAATTAAAGAAACTTCAGAGAACTACTTCTGGTGTAGGTCTGCTTGGACCCTCTTAGATGTCTCATGCAGTTTAAGTTTCCTTCAAGAACATTAACAGGCAGGATAGTATTTGTCAGTGAGTCAATTGTTAGGATTTATGGTTGAGTATGCTTTTCATATGTGCCTATCTGGCATAAAAGTATTTGAAAACTCTTGATTAAATAGCCTGGCTGTTAATATTTCCATCAGAAAAAAACCTTGACTAGAAATTGTAATCAGTATTGGAAGCAGGCTTTTTCTTGAATTCACAACTGCTAGGGACAAACTAATGCCAGTGTATCCCAGTAACAAATGTATCTGATGGAATAGCACAAGTGTGGTCCCTTCTGCAGTACAACTGCAAAAATAAGTCACAGCTGCTTTTCCCTTGGCAGCAGTCACGCCAACCAGATGAAGTCCATGTTGTTACAAAGGAGTCTGTGTTCTTCTCCTTAATTACATCTTTATTGCACAGGTCTCTGTGTGGTGCAGCAGAGCCCCTTTGTACACTGAAGGTCTGTCTTCTGTCACTGCCAGTTCATTTCAGCTAGTTTGTGTCTTAATCACTTGCTTGTTTAAACTTTTTGTCATTGTTCTCTCTCATTGCACATTTTTTTCCAGTATATAGAAAACACACAGAAATCTCCAGTAGGTGACAAACAGAGAAGTTTTAGGGGAGGGTGCCAAAAAGAGTAGATATTAGTACGTCTGTTAATGCCTTGATGTCCACATGAGATGCAGCCATCTTGTTGGCCTAGCTGTCACTCATCAAATGAGGCACCTGGACAGGATGGATGGGGGTGGACTGAAAAATATGGGATTTTCATATTGGGAATATGATGGAAATCTGATACTGAATGCCAAGGAAACCCTGTTTGCTGCTGTGGAATATTTGGTTTTCTTTTTAGTATTGGTGGATCCAAACAAAGAATTATTAGTTTGCCCTAGCAAAGCTTTTGCTCTTACTTCAGCACCAAGTGGTGATACAGATTAAGCTTCCTTGTAGGGGGAGAAAAGCTGCTTCTGCTTGCAGCCATTTAACTTTTTTTTTTTTAAATTGTGCCTGATAAGTTACTCTTTAACTTGTTGGCCATAATCAATTCCCTTTTTGAAATCTCTGGGGTCACAGCATGTTCTGTTGGCATTGTGGCTGTAGTATAGCACAGTAGGCCAGGGGACTGAAAAATTACTTTGCTATTTTGAAACAAGACATAACAAGGATATAAGCCTAAATTGAAGTCCTCTCATATACTTACTACTTTGAAAATTTTCCATTTCATTTTGTTAGTTGTGGTATTCTGTCCGTGGAATGTGATAGTGGTGTCAAATACCAAGCTAATATATGGAACTAGAAGTTGATCACATAAATTAAATGGCTTACTTCATTGGGTTTAAAAGCATGTCAGGGTATAAGTATCTTGAACTTTTAAATGAATGGATTTTAAATGGGAATATTCTATGATTTTTGTCTCTGCAAAAGCTAGACTGTTGTTGCAGCAGGAGACAAGAAGTCTGACATGGATGGAACCAGTGAGCACACTGAGGGAAGAGTGTATAATTTTGCCTAATGATTCTTTAGAGCAGAAGTGTGTAAGAGAAGTTTGCCAGATAGAAACAGGGATGGATATTTTTAAAATGGTATCACTGCAGTTCTGTTCACTTAGCTGGGATTTGTGCATTTCCAGGCAGTCTCCCATTTGAGACTCTCAGGTTGCTCTCTCAGGAAATTGTGTTAATTAGCTTGATGATGCAACAGTTAGAACATCCTAAATTCCAAACAAATGTTTCCTGTCCAATAATTGGTTTTCAGTATTTCCTATCTTTCTTACTCTTTGTTTCCTACTCCTATCACATATATGATTGCTCTTCTGGAACCATTCCCTGCTGACTGAAATGCATTATGTTCTGCAACACCATAGAATGCTGTGACTTAACTATATTGCTTTCATTTATTTTAAATAATTGAATCTTTTTGGAGGTGTGAACTGCTTATTTGGTTCTATTTCAGGTAATTTGGGAAATAAATTCATTTTGTGTCTGCTGAAGTCAATCCTTTGAGTATATTGCATTGCATAGTTCTTGGTTTTCAGGAATGCTTTATGGAGATGTAACTAAACTTTGAAAACTCATGCTGTTAAATGATACAATGTTTATTATGCTGTTTAACTGATAGATGACTTCTGATAAGGAAAATGAATTGACATTCAGTTTATAGTAATTCTATAATGACAGTTGCTTAGGCATGCTTGCAAGATACATATCTTGCTTAGTTATTTAACTTTCCTTAATGTTGAGAGGCTAAATGCTTTGGTAATTCATGTGCTTATCTTTATGGTCTTCCAGTCAAGGACAGGGTCATTCACCAATTAAAAGAAAACTTAAAGACTTTATTCAAGGCATTTAATATGAATATTGAGACCACCTCTTCATTGAAAAGACAAAGTGAGAAATTTCTGGTAGCCTTGAAGGCCACAAATCTTAAACTGGTCTGTCTCTTGAATTTGAATGTTTAATTGTGGCATTGAGCCTGCACATGTAGACAAAGTGGGGAAGCGTCTAAATAGCAACAAAAAAAGTCATCCTCACGATGGAGTTGCACATTACTCTTCTAGCTTTCAACATCTTCTCACCCCTTTCCTGCATTTTTGTGCACTGTTGACAGTAATACTGTGGTGGCTTCTATTTTTGAAGGAAATGTGGTAGCAATCCCTGTTATGTAGAATAGAATACTAAACTAAGCTGTAGTACAGAGAATTGATAAGAATCAATGCTCTAGATCCTTTTCCTCACTCTGCTTTTGAATTTATGAAGTTTCCAGTTTAATATAATGATGGTGTGTAAAGAAAGGTAGTGTTGCTTACTTGTTTACCTTATTAAAGAACTTTCTAGTTTCATCCCAGTTATCACTGTGGGGTGTTCAGCATTCATGAGAAAAAGCTTATGAAGAGAGGGGGAAGTTTTTATCCAAGGGATTTAGCCCAAAGATGGTGCATTTTTGCCTCTCGAGGCTAACTGTGATATGAGAACAGTGGGATGACTCAGTGCACAAGTGGCCCAAAGCTGATCCTTGGTGGGAGTGTCTTCCAGCTACTTGTGTCTACTCTCAGGGAAAGCACAGAACAGCACAGACATTCAGGTTTATTAGAGTACACTGAAACCCATACAGTGAGTTCATAGAAATAACCTGAAGTGATCTATGCAAACACCTGAGTGTTAAAACTGAGCCAGATGAGGGATAGGGACTAGTTGCAAAATTGGGTGGAGCCCTGTATTGAGAGTTGAAATCTTTGGTTCTGATGAATTTGAAAGGACAGGTCAAGGAAAAAAGAAATCGTAATTTGTCCCTGGAGGGGGATGTTAAATGTTTGTGTTGTTAGATCAGTATTTGCTTAAATTATTAAATTGTTCTAAAACTATTTTCATAACACCTTCATTTTTTTGTTGATTTCACTTGTTTCCCTAATGTCTTGCTGGTGACTTTGATTGGTAAATTTTCAGAAGACATACGTTCTGTTTTGTATGGAAGTATGATTTGAAAATGGGCAGTAGGCAGTAACAGGCAATATCATGGATGTCCAGCTTTTAAAAGTAATGTGTAGAACTTTAGATTGAGTACTCTCTATTAATAAAAGTTATCAAGGGTAGTAGTGCTATGGTAGAATTTATGATTTTTTTTCCTCATGTTTGGCAGTGATCGTTAGATTTTTAGACAAATTGCTGGAATATATATTCTTTCATTTTCATCACAAGTTAACACGGTCTTAATTTTGAGGTAGAATGACTTGTAGACTTCTTTTTCAGTAACTATAAGATGAGCTCTACTGTCCAGATGTCCATTATGAAAAATGACTATTATAATTGACTCTTAGTAAGTATCTGGTAGATATCAAGCATTTTGGTTGGGGAATGGAAGTTGTATACTTGATCATCAGGTAAAAGGTAATTTTATTTTTTTCTGTCCTGAAGTGCAATGACAGGCAGAATTCACCAGTGACTTCCCCAGGATCTTCCCCTCTTGCACAAAGAAGAAAACCACTTCCAGACCCCCTGCAAATCCCTCATCTTAGTCTTCCACCTGTCCCTCCCCGTCTGGATCTGATTCAGAAGGGAGTAGCACGGTCACCGTGTGCCAGCCCAACCGGGTCACCAAAGGTGAGTGTTCCTGAACCATTGTTTCTGGATATAAGAATTCTGAGAAATTGTATTTGCTTTTTTCCAAGGCGAGCCTCTTGTTGGTTTTTTAAAGTGGACTATTTCAAACCTTACCATGGATTTTGCTTTTTCAGGATTTTGCCCTGCCCAAAAGAGCTTTGATTCCTTCTAGTTCTTTAAACTTTAGATTAGATCCATATTGATGAAGTCTCTTCTCTTTCCATAATGCGTTATGTAGCTAAATGTTTCTGGCTGCATGTGTTAGTCAAATATGACTTCAGCTTGTCTGATGATTATATTGTACTTGGTTATGGTCAGAATTTTAAAGATGTTACAGTAATGGATCAGTTCTGTAACAAACTCTGATTAATGAAAATAAATAGAAGCTAAAGTTTCCTGAAAATAGATTTAAAGGTCATTATCTCATTAAAATTATATGTTTTCCTTTCATGAAGATTTATGTTAAATTTCCACAGTGTCCTTACAAGAAAAATACGTGCAGATACACTGCTTTCAAAACCTTAAATGGCATATAATAGGACTCAAATTTCAAGGGAAATAATAATGACTCTATAGCAAATAAGATTGTATGCTGTGTTTTGTAAAACAAGTGATACTAAAGATTCAATGATTTTTTGAATGGATAAGCATGAAAGAGAACAAATACTGTTTGTTGCTCTCTGTAACAAAGTTGATTGTTTTATTGTAATTGCTGTTTAGAGAGAGGGAGTTAGATTAAAATTTTTCATTTTATATGGGTAATTCAAATTCAAGTTCAGAACATGACTTGAAACCTGTGTACTCGTAATAATCCAGTTTGAAGTAGCTTGTTTCTTTTGTCAGATTTTTACTTTAAGGTTGAAAACCAATATATTTTTAAGATTTTAGTGGTTTGTAATTTAGAAGAAAAAATAGAAGTTTGAATAGTTTCTCTAAACTGCTTTCTTAACTTCTTATATTATGCAAAGGAATTATAACACATTGAGGATATACACCAAACATATGCTGCATCCATTAAAAATTAGTTTTACAACAGGATTTTTTGCAGACTTCATGGCTTCAAAAAAATTAAACCAGGAACAGCATTAATGCTGCTTTAATTTTTTGAAAATGCTTTTTTTGTGTGAAACTTTTCCTGGAAAAAAAATAAATTGTGAGGTTCAAGGGAAACACAGTGGGGGTAACAAAGAATAATCTCATACATTAAAACATTTTATGTTTAGGAGAAAAAAGGATTATTTAGTCCTGCCAAAACTATTCCTTCAGGAAAAAAACCCACAACTTTCCTATTTTGCTCAAGTTAAGAACTATAATTTATAACTATAAAATAACAAAACCAAATATATATATATATATATATATGTATATGTATGTATGTATAACAAAAAATCTGGATCAGGGTATTATTTTCCCATGTTGACATGAAAATAACTATCTTACTTGACTAGTAAGTGAGTTAAACAGTTCTTTATTTTGCTTACTTCCTTTTAATATGCATAGGCCTGTAGGAAGAATAACTTTATTTTCAATTCAAGTCACATGTTGAGGTACTGCTTGAAGAATATTGCTGGGCTTGCCAGTGAAGTGAGAGCAACTACAGTTCTTACTTTAAAAGTTTGGTGACCTCCATTTCTTTAAGTGGTAATAATATGCTGGCTAACCAAAGTCCAAGACAGTTATACATTCCCAGGAAAATAATCTTCCCTGTATTTCTTATGGTAGCTGGAGAGAAAACATTTGTATAGACCTGGCCCAACTGTTACTTTGCAGATTGCCATTAGTAATTCAGTCATAATGAAAATGTTTTGGTTTTTTCAGATTATGCACAGATTTCTACAGCTATGAGGTTTTTTCCTGATGACCTGAGTTTCAGCTTTCTAGTATTAACATACATAATTTTAGACCACATTTAACCATTTATGGTATAATTCAGTTCTTAGAAAGCAAGTATTCTGACAAATGTTGCTTGCAGGTAAGCTAATTGCAAATAAAACTACAAACTAATTAGGCTGCTACCTGAAAGACTGAACTGCAGTTCAAAATTGGAGTCATCCCTAGACATATCATTAAAAATGAAATAATTGTTTCTTCTTCCCCTTGCTCTCTAATCATTGCTTTCTGTGCTCATTTGCTGTCAGCAAGTTATTCCTCTGGGATTTTATTTTGTTTGGGGTTTTGGGTTTCTCTTCCACATCAGGAAGCCTGTTTTTTCCCAACACTCCACAATTCATTTCAGCAGATGAATAAGTGATTCAGATGATCAAAGCAAAGGATACTGGAAAAAACTATGGGTCAGATAAATCTGCCTGAGTTAGCTGTCTTTTCTGCTTTCCACTCCTTGCTTGGGTTGCTCATGCAACATCAGAAATGGGGGCGTGCTTTCTGAAGAAGGGCCAGGTTGTCTGCAGAACGCTAGCAAAGTCTGCATTTAACCTCGTGGCAAGTACTGCTGTGGTGCCAAGAAAATATCTCAGAAACGATGAAGCCACACTTGGTCGTGAGCAACATTCATGCCTCTGTGTAACTTTTCTTTTTTTGCAATGCCCTGTGTTGTTCAGTCTTCTCCCTGCATGGTGAGGAAACAGGACAAGCCTTTGCCAGCACCGCCGCCTCCCCTGCGAGACCCTCCGCCGCCGCCGCCGGAGCGGCCTCCCCCCATCCTGCCGGACAGCCGGGCCGCCAGGCACCTGCACCACACCGAGAGCCTGCCTGCCAGGGAGCAGCCCGTGCCCCTCGAGGGCTGGTGTCCCAGGGACGTGTTCGGGACAGGCCAGCTGGCGGGCTGCCGAGGCGGGGGCGATGCCTCTCCCAAAGCAGGACTGACCGCCGTCGCAAACGTGAACGGGAGGCACGGCCGCGTGAGCTCGGAGCAGGGGTTCGTGAGGAAGCACAGACGTCATGAGCTGCCTGCAGAAGGTGCCAAGGTATTTCCACTGAACTGGGTGTTGAATCCTAAATTCACACCCTACTGCAGCATTGTCTTGCATTGTCTAATACACTGTTTATATTGGCCAGTGTTGATGTGTGGTTTCTGGATCTTTTCTGTTGATGCTTAATAATAAGCTGCTCATAAAGAAATTATTTGTTAAATACCATAATTTATAAAGCAATAGTACATGAGGGTCTGAGTTAAAAATTTCACATAAAACCTTCAAAAAATATCTTTGACGGAATATTCTAGATTTGCTATATTCTTCTAGCAAATTATCCACGATAACAATGTATCCCTGTATGCTGTAATGATATAGCATCACAAGTCCAGTTTAGAACTGTCATATGCCAAAACTGTGTATGCATTTTCTGATAGAATACTAGATGATCCAGTTGTTAGCTCTGTTGTAGGTGAGGTGAATTCTGGCATTTAGCAGCTTCAGGCAATTGCAAAGCCATTTACAACTGGTCAGACTTAGCTTTGAAAAGAGATCAAATGGTGATGTCCTAAGAAAAAATTCCTAGTTCTGCTCTAATCAGTTTTATCAAAGCAGTTCAGTAATTTATTCATAGAGGTTATTAACTCAAAGCTGCTCTCTTTGTTTGCTTGAAGGCTATACAGCTTGTGCAAGACTACATAGCTCTTGCTTAGACGACCGGATTTGTGGTTAAGCCATGGTAGTTAGAAATAATTTTTTTCATCAGTTTGCTTTTCCCAAGACCACAAGTTATTTAACCTTTCTATCTCCAGTTAATTTTTTTTATGTGTATATATATAGCAAGTATCTTCCCATGTATATATACACACATAGACATACACGTAGATATATATATATACACACACACACACATATATATATATATATATATATATATGGGGTTTTTGGTTATTTTGAAAGTACATTACTGAAATTCAATTACTGTTAATAAGGCCTGTTGACATATGTGATAAAAGGTACTTAAGTAATCTAAGATGTTATATTCAATTTAATTACTATTATATTATGCTTTTCTCAGCATTGAGCCAAAGCACCAAAATTTTACATAGAGCTAGGCTGTTGTTTAAATGCTGCAGGTTTTCTATTGATCTTAAAAGGATACAGGGTTTATATCTTCAACTGTACCTTCATGTAGCATTCTTCTTGTGGTCTAGCACAGTACTGAAGCTGATGGAATGAGTTCTTCTCAAATTAGAATTCCCAGTCAGTGTGGAAGTGTAGTCTGGAGGAGTTACATATATAGATCTTTAGCCAAGTACTGCTTGAACTGTCATCTTCAGTTGTAGATCTGAACCATTTGATTAGAGAAAGCAACCCTGAATTACCATTTCAGGCGGTATTTACATTCATGAGGGAAAAATGGAATGAATTTTCTCCCCTGATTCATATATCAATTGTAATATAAACCATTTGCTATTGGTAGAAGCCAAGAATTGGGAAGGCAATCCTTTGGGTAGAGAAAGGATTCTGGCAGGCGCTGTATCACCGTTTTAATAATTAATATGTTTAGCATGATGTACCCGTTGCTTTGCCATTGCACTTTATCTCTCTCACTTTTGCAATCTTGAAATCTTAATTTTCCCCCAAGCACTTCAGCTGTAACTGAGTGTCTGTCTAGTAACTGTCGTGTGAAACTTCTTTTGGTGAAGTTTTAAACGAACATGGGGTTCGTTTAAAACTTCACCAAAAGCTCCAAAATGGGGTGAAACAGGTCTGAGAGTCACTTCAGAGACAGCTCTGTGGTGTGAACTCCTGGGAAAGCCTTTACCCACAGGCTTCTCAACGTCTGTTGTGTAATACCTAGTTGATGAATATCCATGGTGATAGAAGAAGATACCCATTGTAATACTTGTGTGACTTTTAGGTTTTTTCAAATGGTCATCTGATGAATGAAGAATATGATGTCCCTCCACGGCTTTCACCCCCTCTTCCAGCTGGCTCTGTCCTCCCTAGTATAAAGTAAGTTAACTTTATCTATTAAAGAAAAGTGCTTAGTTAATAATAGCACTGACTCTCTGGTGCTAAAAGAAAAAATGGGAAAAAGAAAGAAATTAACTAATATAACTTGATATGCTTTCCATGAATTTTAATGTGCCTTTACAAAGGAAATGTAAATGGGATTGATTAAGTGGGAACAAGTCCTAATGTTAATTGGACACAGCATGTTTGTATAGGGAGAGAGGGTAAATTGTGGCAGATCTTGCTCACAGGAATTTGGCAGTGAGAGAAGATACTGTCTGGTTTGGCTTCTATTACTACAGGAGAAGTGTGGTCAGAGCTGTTTATCACAGGAGATGACAGATTCTAGGGAAAGTGCTATGGCTAAAAAATGTGTTCTGTCACTGTTCTGCCCCTAATCTAGTCAGGCTTTCTGGGCTTCCAGTACGTGGAGCTTTATCCAGGGTTCACACTATCATCTCTTATTTGTTATAGCTAAAAAACAAGGAACCAAAACCATTTTATATAATTTTAAATATGATCAACATTCTTGAGTTCCAGAATATGGGAAGATTTGTCATTTCAAGTGCAGACTACTGTTAGTCTTTGAGCAAAATGGCTGCTTATTTTTTAAATAAAGATGTTTCTGTCATGGCAAGTATCTTCAGACTCTGAGTGACACGGGATTTTGTACAGAACAAGATATATTTAAAGTTGAAAGCTTGGAAGTCCTATAATGTGGTTTGTCCTTATTTTGTGTTTTCGTAAGGAAATTGGAGCATGTCACAGTAATGCTATCCTACAACTTCTTTCCAATGTTCTGCTTGTGATTCTTGCTGTTAAATAATATAATTGGACAGTCAGTTCATATTAGTCCTGAGGACTTTCTCATTCCATTTTTGTGTTCAGTTAGCTTTAATATTGAAGACAAATATATTTCAGCATTTTATTAATATGCTGGGTTTTTTCTTCCTGAGCACTACAATAAAGGTGCAGTGGAGCGTTAACTTTTTTATTTAGAAGCCTGTTTTCAGTTGGAGCAATTGCTGAGGTGGAGTTCTCCATGCCTACTTGCAGTTCAGAAAATTTTAGCATGTTATCCAGTCATACCTGTAATTAACTGTTGGGATGTAACCTGACAGAGGTAGGGTCTCAGAGGAGTACCAGTTGGATATCTCATGTAATCAGTTCCTTTCTAGTCTATTTATTTCATAACACAGTGAAAATCTGAAGAGGGGAATATTCTGTATTTCATAGCATAGAAAACATCCTACTTCACAAGAATCCCATTTTTTCACTCAAATATTTGTGGATGTAGCCTAGAACCAAAGTACATTGTATACACAGAGCATTGGAAAGTCCACACAATATTATGTAAAGGCACCAAATCCCTGTCAGGCCAATCCAAAACTAGAATGTGTGACTTCTGCTTGATCAAAAGAAATTCTTTCATTAACTGAAGATTTCTGAATAGAAAACTGATGAATTCCAGGAAGAAGGAAAAACCTTCATTTGCGAAAACCAAACTCCATCGATTTTTGAGGAAAAAAATTAACTTTCGTTTCTTTTTTGGCTTTGTACTTACACCTTTTAAAAATTACATAGGCAGTTTTGGATTTTGATTTTTAAAGCATAAAATTATCAATACATAACGTTAGGAGTAAGAAATTCAAATTATCTAATTACTAAAATATCACATGGAATGACTGTTAAAAATTGATCATTGTGTGTTCTTTCTTTAAATTCTAATATGTCTATTTTCAATTTATTTAAAATTAGGTTTTTGTCACCACTAGAAATAAGCCAGTAATCTATAATATTGTATGACAATATGTAGGTGGAAAAACTGGGGAGGAAGGGAAAAGAAAAATCTTTAAAACCAGCAATTTCCACCAACCACAACAATTGCTTTCAAAAAATGTAACTCAAATAATATCTAGCATGATTTATTTGGAAACTTCAGAGAGAATATTTTTACAGTCTATTTTTCCTCCAGTTGAATTGACTGCACTCAGCACTTATAAATGTTGAACTGTACTTGGTTCAAAATACTCTGCTTTTCACAACTGTGCTACTCCAATTAATCTGAGCAAGTTGCTCATTTTTTTTCATGCTCTTCAATCTGTGCAGTGTGGTGGATTGAGAGCTGGCTTGCTTCATATAGCTCCAAGGCATTCTGTTCTTTCTAGCTGTTATAATCAGTCTGCAATTCCAAACATTTGACTGAAGGATACGTTGATAATGTATGAAATGTCTTATTCTAAATAACAAGGAGGCAAAATGACTCTTATTTGAAATTTCACAATTCTAAAATGTCCCTACTTAAATTGTTTAATCAGCTTTTACTGAATATAATGTTACAAGTATGATTTTTTTTTTTCTTAAAAAGCTAAATTAATAGAAAAGCACTGGAGGTTTTTGTTGTGTTTTTTTAATTTTTCTTGGAAACAGTGCTGATTTATTTTTGTTTTACTAAAGTAGTTATTATAAACTGTACTTCAGTAATGAAATATTGGACTCTTGCTAACTGAACATCTGATTTTTATTTCCCACTCAGCCCCTATGTTTTTTGACTGAACATGTGAAAATAGTTATTTTTAATTGGACTTCTGTAATTATGCCAGTCTTTTTTAGCCGTTTTGATCAAGTTGCTATTTTATTCTTGAAAAGGTATGTAAAACTCTTATGTCAAAGATACAGAGTGATTCTTCCCCAAAACTTCAAAATTCTAAAGTTCAATAATGTTTGTTTCATTCAAGTGAGTAGCTCCCATTTTTCTACATCAGTAGCAGACTCTTTGTCTCAAAAGCAACATAAACCACAGTGATATTCTGCATGAGGAAGCATCCACTTTTGAGTATGTAATGACGCATCCAATTCCAAGAGCTTTTTGTGGTCTGTGTAGTCTGTGAATATATTAGGAATATTTAGTTGCCTTGAGGTAGCTGAGGGAAAAGTAGCACCAAAAGGTGTTTCTCCTCTTGCTGTCTGTCCCATCTTGCTAACAAAATTTTGAAGGTGAAGTCATAGCCGCATTAAGGCCAACTGTAGCTTGGAATTCCTGTCTCCCTTGAGATCAGACTTTGGCATGGCGTTTCTTGGTGACAGAAGGAGCAGGGCTTTCCAGACATGTGAGAATGTGAGAGGACACTGCATGTCCTTACAGCTTGACAGGCCAGTGAAAGCATGAGTGTCCTCTGCATCACTAAGCCCTGCTAAACACCTTTTGTCCCGAATTAACTTTTATTTGGTGCTTTTAATAAGTGCAAACAGTCTGAGTCTTGCAAGTGCCTATTTAGTACTCTAATTCTTTGCAATTCTCTGCTATGTTGTGCTTGCTTAAAGTAGCTGTTTAACTCTTAGAAGGGCAGCTGCCCTTTGCTCTATGCATGCTCAGTGACAAAAAGTCAGTAACCTTACAAGTTTGTCATGGTGCTTTTGTCTCCTCATATGTAGCAGATTGGGCTATTGAAGAATATTTTCAGTATTATCTGAGGTCAAGTACCTAACAGCTGAAGAACAATCTATATTTTTCTTATCTCCTTAGGTGCCCTGGTTCTTCAGCTAGTTCTCTGTCTGATAAATCAAGGGAACACCCAGATGATGATGATGAATACAAAATTCCTTCTTCACATCCTGTAATACTGAGCTCACAGTCGCCTCATGTTCATAATATAAAACCTCTTGCTCGGTAAGGTGATTTAGCAGCCTTGAAAAAAATTTTTTACAAAATCTCTGCTTTTTCCAAAATTAACAGGATTTAATGTCTGTAATGATGGTTAAGCTTGCCTGCCTCCTAAGCTTGGATTATCCATGCCTCTGTTTCATTTGGCCACCACCACAGATATAAACCTATGAAGTTCACATTATTGAATCTGTCTTGTGTTAGAACTGGGTATTTTTTGCCTTTGGATACCATTTCTGCAGTTGGGGTCTTTTTTTCCCCCCTTATATTGAGGTTTTCAAAACTGACCAGGAGATTGAACCCCTAAAACTCTTTCAAATTTAATTTTAAGGAGAATTGTGTGACTGAAATTTCCAGTCAACTTTGAAATTCTTAGCCTTACATTTTATATAATTCGATTTAAAACCAATGCAGTACTGAATAGTTTGTGAACTGGCAGCCATATGTACATACTTTGATTCTCTTTTTGTCCAATGTATAGTGGGTCTTTTTAGCTTTTTGAGCCCATTTGGCAGTATATTTTCTTTGTGCTTCTCAGGAAGAGAACCTTTTTTTAAATACAGGTGGAATATGTTTCCTTAGCTTTGAATATGTTCTGAAACAATACCTCCAAACTTTCACTGTTCAGAATTACTAATGGATTATGACAAGGAGACTTGGAGCAAGGGGCATGGCAACTGAAGGCTGTGACATTCCTGCTGAACTTTGCCCCTTATAAATACATGAATGGCTGGAATTAAAACAATAAGTCTGGAGTCATTGGGGGGAAAAAGGGCAAATGTTTTACTGGTTTTGTAGGTCACAAGTATGATATTAAACTCAAGTTTTTGTCTAAAAAATTTAGACCTTCCTGTGATTAAAAAATTCTGTGATGTATTGCCATTTTTTCCCCTCTCTCTGTCAGAATGTGATGTTGAGGACCCACCATCAATAAAGCTCAACATATCTCTCACCCCCAAATTAGCCAATAATGATTTTTAGACCTTTAAGTCAGAATTTAAAACAGATAGAAAAAAGCTCATAATGTGATCATTCTTTGCATGCAGGTTAAAAATTCTGTCCTAGAAGTCTGGATCCAGGCTTCACTGTGTAGACATGAATATTGTGCAGTTGCCAAAGCTTAATGAACTTAAGTACCTAAATTTTTATCTACTGTAGGAGACTTTAAAAAAAAATCGCTGATAAATAAAACTGTTGGCTGAGCAAAAAAATGGGAAGCAAGAAGAAAGAAATTCCAAGGACCTAATCCTTTTTGCCTATGCCATTTTTATGGGATTGTGTTGTGCTTTTGTATGGGAAAGGTGCAAATAGATTCCAACTGAAAGGTTCTTGAGAAAATAAGCAGCTGAAGAAATAGTATCGTACAATTTTTATTTTACAGAAAAAAATAATTGAGTGCCTTCAGTCGGCTGGTACAGTATTTTTCCAGACCCTTAGAATTATTAATGGAGGCTATAGATAGAAAGAGGATTTCCAAGTTTTCTCCAGTTTTTACTGTGCATATGGTGGGGTTTTTTACATGAATTCAGGACTTGCTACACATAAAATGCCTCAGTTTGCTATTCAAGTTGCTCCATGATTAAAACCACCAACTCCTCTTATTATACATTCTGATAAAAAATTTAACTCAAACCATTCTCCTAGGCATTAAAAAAAAATAGTCTGGTGTTCCACATACTTAAAATGTCTTCTTTTAGCTAATGTCACTGCTTAGATGAGAAAGCTGAGATAAAGTTTTCAAGAAGGAATCTGTTTCCTGGTTGATGTTGTTTTCTCCTAATGCATTTCATTAAGTATCATGGGAGGGATGTTTTGTTTCAATGAAACTTAACTTCTCATTATTGTTCATCAAAACTGTTATCAACTTTTTTTTAATGTTATGAATTTTTCGTACATTTCAGTTCTTTCCCCTAGTGTCACTTTCTCTTATCTCTTTCCAAAGTGTTAGTCCCTAACTTCTTGTATGGTACTTGTAGTTTTCAGTAAGCTAAAGAGCTTAAAAATTTTGTCAGATTGTTTTGTAGTTTAGAATTGTTCCATCCTACTTCTAAATTGGTGTTGCCTTTTCTCTCTTTTACCTGTAGATATGACAGTGCTAAAAATATCTCAAGAATAATACAAAGAATGATTCACAGTCTTACTCTCTGGCAGATCATTGAATTGTCTGGTTTGTTGCTGCTGAATGTGAGTTCAGGAATAAGAAATAAAAAGAAAGAATTTCAGCGTTACTAATTAGGCTATTATTAGAAGAATGTTACATTATTACATTGGCTGTCTTTTCCTAATAAAGTTTTTTTTCCAAAAAGGGAAAGGACAGAAGGCTTGCTTGTTAGTACTCATTTGGTGTCCTTTCTTCTGGTATTTACTGTTAACAGGCATTTCAGCATTGTTTGTAAACTGATCGCTTGGCTGGGCTCATCATGAACTGAATACTTCTGAAGTGGTGCCATGTTAATTTACCTTGCTGCCTGTGGCTAGTTACATTATTGAAAGTGCAGAATGGATTAAAACTAGAGTAGAAAATACTCTTAATTACTTAGTGTATATTGTGAGGAGTCAGAGGAAGTGTTGCATCCACTGCATTTGAAAGATTGAACCAATCTAATGTCAAAGAAAGAAACAACACTTTGTCTACCACTTCTCTGGGGGAACTAATTTATAGCAAAAGATCTCTTACCATTAGGGGCTTTTGTTTGTTTGTTTTTAAATCTTGCAATTATTCTTATATTTATTTCATTACTCCTTGTTGCAACTCTTGAGACCACAAATGCAATTCACTTCCTCTTTTCTGTTTTTATATTTTAAATTATTCCAGACCCTTATTCATTCCACCTTTCCATTTGGCCAAAGCTAATAGGTTTATTAATGCTGTTGGGAAAAACCCCAAATTTGAAATTTTAGCTGTATATAACTCTAGCAGATTTCCCAATGTTTAATAATAATGGTACATGGTGGAATGGGATTTTTATCTTTAAGCTGGCGTTGCTTAGCATGGTGGCCTTTTTCCAAGGAAAATCTCAGGTTGTTTCTGAATATACAGGGCCCACAGTTACAGTGACAGGAGCAATTTCCTGGTTCTTTCATATTTTTAAATATTTAATATTATGATAAGGCTTGTTCAATATTTTTCCCTGCCATATTTGAACAAAGTCTTCTTTCAAAAATAATCTCCAATATTTTCAACATGATTATTGTAGGCACTCTTTACTGTTTGGTTGGAAGCTTTTCATATTAATTTGATACTGTTGTTAAGTTTTGAGGGCAGAGTTACATAAAAAAAAAAATTCAGTGTACTGTGGTAGAAGTATCAGCAAGGCTCAGTTTTTTGATACAGAAATGAACAAGTTCCTGAAAAACTGCTTTGGTTCATGCAGTTTTGGGGTTTTCACTGGGTTTTTTTTAATGTTTGGCAGGGTTGAGTCGAAATTTGTTATTAGTGTGTATTGCAGTGTTCTGTTTAGATTTTTTTGTTTTTACATTTTGTTTAATGGTTTTTCTGGTGTGCTTTGGTGTGGTCAATTACCAAAATCCACATTTCCCTTTTCTCATAATTCTGCTAGGGAAAGTTCAGCATCTGTGAAGGTGAACTAATATTGAGCCTGTGATGTAACTGTGTGAATAAAGTAATGACCTGAGCTCTGAAGTGAGGACTGTGCTTAATGTTAGTCCTTCCTCTAACTTGTATTGGAGCCTGTGTTATTTTAAGCCATGTCAGTACATCACCAATAAAGCAGTATAATCCTTCAAAGCAGTTTTAATGAGGGTTAACCAGTATCTGCTCTCAATATCTAAAAATGTGAATTTTAAAATTAATGCGGCTTATTGTCCCTGATTCGTTTCCATATGGTGAGCTGTAAGGTACTGCTCATTCAGGGAATCAATTAATGTTTGGCTAAATGGTTGATTGCTTCCTGCTTAATGTCTGTCTTCAGGGTGTGTGAGAATGGCCAATGTGCGAATGGAACACACGGTGCTACTTCCGAGATAAAGAAATCGAAACATCCAGAGTCAGGTACGGTTTTATTTTTCCGTTGTTTGCCAACAAGATTTACTCTGTGCTGCCCTAGGGGTGCAGCAGGAAAACATTCACTTCTTGTGGTTGTGTCATTCAGGAGATGTCTATGATGCACCTACTGTTCCGGTACCTTTGCCTCCTGCACGGCCTCCTGCCAGAGACAACCCCAAACACAGCTCTTTGCTCACCAGGACACCCTCCGATTATGATCTTCTGGTGCCCCCTTTAGGTTGCAGACTTTTTGCTGATTACATGTAATGGTTAACGCTGCCCAGATGAACTAAATGCCATGTTTACTGAAAAACAGCCAATGTTGAGTAGGTTAGGAGTACCAAACAGGCTATGAGCTAAATATTACAGCTGTCAGTCAATATTTGTGTCATTTGGAGTCTGTTTGTAAAGCTTCACTTCAGACAGACAAAAAGGTATACTAAATCTGTATTCCAGCTATACAGAAAAGTAAAAACCATTTTCCCTAAAATAAATTTTAATTGTCTCTTACGAAGAAGTTTGAGCATTGCAATTTAATGCAGTAGTGGAGCATTTTTCGTACTGTAGCGTAAATAATTCCATTTATTTTATCAAATACAAAGAAGAATGCCAAAAAGATGGTGTTTGAGGAAAAAAAACCGAAACCACTGAATTAAATTAATAAGTTAAGTTCTGGGATTTTTTTCCCCCATCAAGGGACAGTTCAAAACTCACTGCTGTCTACAGGCACCAAAAGCTCTTTTTTCCAACCCTGATTTCTGTTTTGTTCTCCTACACAAAAATCAGTGATCTCTGCATATATATAGTGGTGCTATGCTTGGGGGCCACCCACACTATCATTGAGAAACTCAGCTGCATGGTTGTGTCTCTATGTGTCAACATCCAAATTTCTGGTTCCATAAAACCTTTTGAATATTTGTTCTGTTCCTGCACTGTGCTCTCTCTGGTCCCTGAAGTGTTCCTGAGATTCAGCGAAAATGAAGGCAAAATAATACATAAAAATCACAGTGCTTGGTAACTCCTGCTTGCACCACCTTTGTATAAGAGGTGCATCCTTTTGCCAAGCTCTAGAAAATTCCATTTGTATCTGGAGTCAGAACTTCTGAACAGCAGATAGAGATAATAAACAGTATAAATGTAGCAGATTGAGTGCAGTCAGCATTGGTGTTTGTATATAAATACACTTGCTTAGCCACTGAAATACAGCTGTTATTTTACCGTGATACTCGGTGAAGCTTTCATTGTAGTACACTCTTGGCAATTGAGTCACTAAAAGCAATCTCTCCTTCCATCCCAGAAAAGAAACTGAGCACTGCAAAAGGTCATTCAGAGCATGTTTTAGAAGAGGACTGTGGGTATTAACAGTCAGGTTTACAGTTTCATTACTGGATTTACTCAACTGCTTAGATGAACCATAGGATTAAAGGCCTCAGCAGTCAAAGAAAAATAAAGTTTAAGCTTTATTCTTTATTCTGCAGTTCTTAATGAAGTCTTGCTCATCTAATAATTCATTTCTAAACTGCAGGTGAAGATGCATTTGATAACTCACCCCCCTCACTCCCACCACCACCACCACCTGCTCGGCACAGCATGATTGAGCACACAAAACCTGCTGGCTCAGGGAGCCGACCCTCGTCAGGACATGAACTGTTCCTTCATTCTGGTAGGAGCACAGAGGAAAAAGCATGTTCCATTTTATTTTCCTTTACTTTAGAGGCTTATCTGTTCAGTTGTCACTAGGCCTCAGCACTCATTATACAAAATATAAAAAAAAATCTAAATTTTAAATGATGGAGGTGAAGCTACTCAGAAAATAGAAAGACTTCACTTTTCATTATCACAAAGTAATAAAATGAAGTCAATATTTCTATACCAGGCTGGAAATTTTGTAAATTGTAGTTTTCTGTTGTATTCTGAAATATTAGTCTATATCTTTTTTTCAACTCCATTGTTTTCAATAGTAAAACATAATTCATGAGGGATATTTTCAAATTGAAACATTGAAAGAAGTTATAAAATAAGGGAAAAGAATATTCTGCTTTGTTAGAACTGTTGTTAAATGTTGCTACAAAACTTTGTTGTGAATACAGTTGTTAGGTTCTGGAGTTCATAACCTTTTTGCTAAGTTAGGTTTTCACCTATCTTTCCCTGTAAAACACTGTGATACATTCAGTCTGGTATTTTGCTTATGAAAGGTATGAAAGCTGTGTTTACAATTGATGATTTTTGTCTTTGAGTTGAAAAAGTTTGATTTTCAGGTTAACGAAGTTGAATACATTTGCTGATTATGATACAGATTAAAGCAGGATTTTTGTGGGTTATTGCACATGTCTGGGAAGTGATTTTTTTTTTCCTCTGTGGAAGCTTTCAAAGGATGTTGGTGTCTTAAGTTTACCTTTTCTGTGAATATTTTCAGGGATGATCTGCCTTGTGGTAGGGTTAGATGCTATCTTCCCCCTCTCTGTTTTTCTTAGAAGCTCTGTGAAGAGGGATAAAGTGAAATGTTTAGGTGATAGTTTCACAGGAAGGCCAGAATGTGGATGACAAGCAGTCATGTGCAGCTGCATGATGGCCTGACGGGTTCTCTGGTGTTTGACTGACCTGTGTGAGTGGAACTCGCTGTGGGGGGGAAAGGGAGCTGCTTTAGGTTGAAGTGCAGTGACCTTTTATGGAATGTTTTTATTATGTATGTTTTGCTGTCAGTCAAGGCCTGACATTGAGTAATTTGCCAAAGCTTTGTGTATTTTATAATGCAAATTCAACTCAGTGTGTTACTTTCTCATCTAAGTTGCTGAATGCATCCAGGTGAAAAAACTTAGCACGCTACAGAATTTAAAGGTTGATGTTCATAAGTACAGTGTAGTTTTATCTTCTACACTTCAAAATGAAAACAATGCAAGCTTCAGCAGTCTAGTCTGAATGAGTGCCTCAATTTTATCACCTGATGCAGAAACACACATTGCACCATTCAGTTCTGATGGAAATAGAGAGGAAAAATAGGAGCCCTCACACACAGATGCACACAAGCTCCATCTGCCTGTGCCCAGAAACATGCAGAGTTTTAGATGTTAAGTGTAACTCCCAAATAATCTAAGCATGTCACTGATAGTGTTAAAAAACATTTAATAGCTTTAAAATAAATATCTGGAATATGTATCTACAGTCACGTATTGTTCTTCATATTTGCATAAGCAATACAACCGTACAACAGCAGTTCTCATTAATCTTAGCAATGTATTGCATCTAGTTAGGCATGCATGGTTGTGTGAATTGGTCTTTTTTTATTCATATGGTATTTCTAAAGCCATATTACTCACTTTGCATCTTGTCACATAATCTGTTGTAGAAGATTTATGATGAGTTTTTGATGATTGGTTTCCATACAAGTCTTGAGGGTGATTTCTCAGCTATCCATCAGAGCCTGTCAGATTAGAATAATAATCTCATCATCAACACCAATGAAAAGTTGTTCTCACATACAAAACAAACACTCTGCAAGTACTGAGTTCAGAGCAGAAGCCAGATCCGGGATGGTGTTGCACTTGCTCAGCAGCATCTTTGGTAGCCAAAGAAGAAAGAAAAGAAAGGAATATATCACGATTGTTTATTTCTCTCATTTTTCAAATTTTGTCCCTGTAATATTTACCTATAGCTGGGACTGTATGAATAGGAAATCAGCCCTGCAGTCTTTGTGAACTGCAAAGCATAGAAGTGCAATGAAGCTCTAAGCAAACTGAATAGCTGGGGTGTTTCTAATTGTTCTGCTTCAGGCACTGCAACCTCTTCCATGCTTTGCCAGGCACAATCCTGGCAGTGTCAGGGTTGGGTGGCTGCAAAGTATCTTATGGATGTGAGGAGAAGAGACCACAGTCAGTGCAGGACAGGCCACCTTTAAGCTGTGCTCCTGTGTTTGTCACTTCCAATCACACTTACATGTGTAATATGAACGCTGAATTTGGAGTTTTATGTGCATGTGCTGTTGGGGGACACCTCTGGATTCATGGTACCACTGCATGATGGGAGACTATTCTAATCCTACCTTCTATGCTTCAGCCCTCCCTCAAATAGTAATTCTGATTATTCTAAGACACTTTTTTAATTCTGTTATCACAGATCCCCATTTTGACTCAATAACTGGTCATGTTCCTTTGCCACCTGCTCGGAGAGCACCTGGAGAAAGTGTCAAAACAAATAGGACATCTCAAGACTACGATCAACTTCCTCCATCTTCAGGTAAGGCAGAAAACTGTTCTTGTAGAAAATTACAATTTTATGAAGAATATAACTTTCATCTATAAAGTCCAGTGAGTGTTTTGTCATTCTGGGCAACAAATGGCAATAGTGATGTTGCTTTACAAAAGTATGAAGTCATCAAAGGATAACATAGACTTAAGTTCTGCAACAGAGGTAGAAGTGGCTACTTGTGTGTATATACTATAGCATCCATTTTACTAGCTGCCAAACTGAATGCTTATGTGAGTTGTAGTGTTCCTTATTTTTTGAGAAAGGCAGAGATTTTCCTGAGACCTTTCAAGCTCATAAGAGATCAGAAGTACCGAAAGGAGCACAAGCATCTGATTTCTATCTTTGTTTCATTTCTCCTTAACAAAAAAATAGTAGCTTAACTCTCTAAAATATTATTATTTTCTGTCTTTTTTGCTAATATGTCTGTTTGAATTTCTAAGAAACTTTTAAGATGTTTCTTAATAAAACAGCAAGAATCAAAGCCACTTAAAATTCAGTTTTCCTTTTCAATGGAACAGGTACAGTAGAAACAATTTCTCTGCCAAAGAAATTTTGGTTATGGTTTTCAGGCAACAAAAATAGTAAATTTAAAGGAAATCTACTAAGTGGATAAAAATAATAACAGTATTACCTGTATTTCAAAGAACCTTCACCAGTTTTTAGACAAATTTTCTATTATTTAGATGTGCATGGTACATGGGGAAGGGGGAGGATTGACCCAACCGCATTCTTTTCCTGTATGAAGAAAACATACAAAGAAAAAGCCAAGTGATGTTTTGTACCATTAATCATTCTCCAGATAGATAAAATTTTGTGTAGAGACTTTTTATGCATAAAGAAAAGGACTTTTCTCCAATCTTTCAGTTGTAATAATCACCATTGTTCAATTGAAGCATTCCCAAGTGGAAAAAGAGATACATTTTTTAGTAGTAATTGCATTCATCTCAGAAATACAGATTTTCATACTGCTGAGGTATAGGGGGGAAAAAAGAGTATGTTTTTCCAACTTAAATGGTGGGAAATTTCTGTAGCTCTCTTAAGGCTTACTTATTTTTTTAATGAATAGCATAATTGTGAATTAGTGTGACACCTTTGGTAAATACTGCCTCTTTTGGGAGGGTATCTTTACAAATATAGCTGTTTCTCTTTTAGCTTCCAGTTGTTGGAAGAAAAGAGTTTATAACACATGCTTAATATGTGGCATTGTAAGGGATCTATTTGTCTTAAAATGCTCAGTCAATTTATTCAGGGTGTTTTGAGTTCTCTTATAATGCAAATTATGACAGTGCTGTAAGTACTTTTAAAGCTATGGAGTTTTCCTGCAATTCTTGCACTTCTGAGACAGAACAATTTTTAATTTTCCTAAATTACTGCAATATACTTGCTAGTTAAGAACTTGGAGCTTTCTGGTGCTGCTTAATACTTTTCGATCTGTTTCCCACAGCCATCTTCTAAAACACTCACGTGTCAGCTTTTGCTATAAATATCATTCTAAATCAGCATGATATGCAGCAAGATATTCCATTTAATTTCAATTAGATGAAAACTATGTGATAGATCATGTCATTCTCTTAATTGGAAAGTTGTTTTTACAGTGTCAGTAATTCCAAAGGACAGAACTGATGAGCTGCAGGATGAACAGGTTCACCTTCATCTATGATTTAAAAAGACAATATAGAGAGTGTAACTGTATTCAGAACTTTGGTTTTGCATTTATTCTGAACTAATCAGCTCACTTAAGAAATTCTTCTTTTCAGTGCTTTTGTAAGGTGATTCTCTGAACTAGCTGGAAAAGAAATGGAGTTCACTCTAAAATCTAATTCTAATTTAGCCACTGGGTTCCTAGAGTAGCGTGGTCATTGCTTTAACTTCTCTACTTCACTTTCACTGTTTTTTTAAGATTGGTGTTGTGATGTTTCACTGAATCCTTAAAGTGTACTGAGTAATTTATTCTAATTCAGATATCCAGTATTAAACACTTCAGAAATAGTAGTCATCTGTGCAATCCACTCCCCCAAAGGCTTGGTTTCTCAAACTTCTTATATACAGCTGTTTAAAATTATTACAAAAAGAGCAAGAAAAGGAGGTAGGACTTGGGAGTGCTGTGGATGAGAGGCTGGACGTGAGCTGGCAACATGTGCTCAGAGCCCAGAAAACCAAACAGGCTTGCCAAGGGCTGCATCCTTCTTTCCTGGGCTGCATCCTAAGCAGTGGCCAGCAGGGCAAAGAAGGGAATTGGGTACCTCTGCTCTGCTGTCATGAGACCCCAGCTGGAGAAATGCATCCAGCATAAGAAAGACATGGACCTGCTGGAGTGAGTCCAGATAAGACCACCAAGGTGATTGGAGGGATGGGGCACCTCTCCTGTGAGGAAAGCCTGAGACAATATAGATTGTTCAGTCTGGAGAAGGGAAGGTTTTGGGGTGACCTAATTGTGGCCTTCCGGTACATGAAGGGACCACAGAACAAAGCAGGAGAGAGACTTTTTACAAGATCAGGTAGTTAGAGGACAAGGGAGAACTGAACAAGATTAGATGAGGTATCAGGAAGAAGTCTTTTACTGTGAGGATGGTGAGGCCCTGGCTCAGGTTCTCCAGAAAAGCTGTGGATGCCTCATCCTTGGTAGTGTTCAAGGCCAGATTGGATGTAGCTCTGAGCAGTCTGATCTAGTGGAAGGTATCCCTGCCCATGGCTGGAGGGGTGGGATTAAATTATCTTTCAGCTCCTTTCCAACCCAACCCATTCTATTACTGTATGATATTGCTAATAATTAGAGTATTTTACCTAAGCACAGCCAATAATAAGAGGGAAAGGAAGAAGAAAATTAAGTGTCTAATTGATGTCTGCTCTAATTTACTGAATTTAGTTATTCTGTAAGATGCAGATTCAAATGATTGGTTAATATATTTGCCTGCTGCCTAATCATTCCCTCAGTTGGCCTTATGAAAATGCTTGCAAATTCGGATTCCCTTTACAAGAATATTATTCCAGGGTGTATTTCAGTTTACATAGAGGAAATAATGTAATCCACAGTATTGCAAAGTACAAAGATCGTGCCTAAGAGCTTGATGGAGCAGCGTGGGCGGTGGGTCCTTCCCTCACCTTCTCCCTGCTCTCTGAGTTTCTTGGAGCACATGTCCCCTGGGTGTGCTTTGTTCCTGTACCCTGGCTAGGTGAGGTGCAGGTGCTTACCCCTGTTCCACAGAGGGCCTTCACAACAAGCCTTTGTCACCTGCTTCTCTGAGGCTCCTCAGGCTGTCAGTGAAAGACGGAGGAATCAGGAGAAGCAGTGAGGGAAGAAAAGAAGGGCATTTCACAGCAGAGAGGAGCAGACAGTTGGCATCGTTACAAACAGCCTCTCCCACTGTGCCACAGAGCTCTCACCACTTTTCCCATGCTTTTTAAACACTTATTAATTGAGTGTGTGTCTGCCTTTGTACTAACCCCTTACCTAAGGGTTCAATCTAATGCTGAATTACAGAAATGGGAGCGGTGGAGGAAGCTGCTCGTGGTGAAAACTGTTAATTGAATTGCACCGTTAGAAAATCTATTTGAATTTTTAGTTAGACATCTGTGGTGGCTGAAACATCAGAGGATGGGAGGTAGGGAAGGAAAGTTCTGCTTAATACCTCTATCTCAGTGTCCAGATGGACATGCAGCTTAGGCTTAGTATCTTTAAGCTCAGGATCCAATATGATACCCAGCTTTAGCTGAAATTTTATATGGATGTGAAGATATTGAAAGAGATGTCAGTGTTTAAAAAAATAATAATGGGAATTGAGAGAGAGCGCTGAAGATCTCAGAGTATCTGTGCTATAGGGAGATGTTGCTGTAGTGAGAATAAAATGCTTATGCTTCAGATCTGCTGATGGAATTAAAAATGACCTTTCTAAATGATGTGATTCCTTAATAAAGTTTGTTTGAAAGCTTCAGTGAAGTGGAGGTTTTAAACATGAAATAACTTCAGTTTTAAGCCTGTATTAGGCTGAGTCAAGCAAAAATATCCTCATGTAACACAAGCACAGGGAAGGATCTGATTTATGCATAAGGAATTTCTTCTGTACTTCAAGCCCAGAGGAAAATGAAAAGTTTGTAAACTTAATTTTGTTTCATACTGTATAGAAATTAAGTCCATAATGGAATGTACATATTAAAACAGCTTGAATGTTTGTGTAAGAAAAATTATTGGTTTTAAATGATGTGCCATTATTCTAAAGATAAAGAGTATTATTCTTTTGCAGTCTTGAGTTGCCTAAAATAAGTGAAGTGAGAAATTTGAACTTGTTTCTGATTCAGTTTTTAGTGATTAACCGCATTTCCTGAGCTATAGTTAATTTCTCAGACAAGTGTTTCATGGATCTTCCACACCTTCATAGCAGGTTTGGATCTGCTTCAGAATGTTTATCATTTACATAATTCTTTTTATCTTCAGAGAGAAAAAAATCAAAACAAATAGGAAGTAGCCCTTTTAGTACCTGTAGGTCTTAGCCCCTTACAGTAAATGTTTAATCAAATTTCTTTTGTCCATTTGTCATATGAATATCACCATCTTGCTGAAGGTACTATTAACTCTCTGAATTAAGAAGTGGAATTAAATTTTGTAGCAACATGTATCCAAATTGATGGAAAAACTAACTTGAAAGGAAAATACACCTGCATTAAACATGCTCTTGTGTGAACTGCTTTCATTTATCTGAAGTGTTTAATGCACTTGGTTGAAGTATAGTTCTCTCTATCCTGTGTTATGATAAAGTTACAGCAAGAATACTGGATATATAACATTTCTTCCATGCCTAAAGAACTGTCTCTGAAGTACTTAACACTGGAAAATGCCACTGCTCTCAGTGTAAGTAAACAGGAAGTTATCACAGCCAGAAATTCCTCTAATTTATCTATCATAGTCACTGTTGATAGAACTTGTTAAAACCCTTTTTGAGGGATTAAAGACTTTTTAATTTTTTAGATACTTTGCTCTTGAAAGTGTTTTCTGCACTGTGCCTGCTTGTATTTAAGCTTCTTATTGTGGAATCAGTGAGGATAAAGGCGTTTCAGTAAAGTACCAAGTTTACTTGAGCACAAAACTCTTGACTGTGAGAAGATTAGCAAGTTTGAATATTAGTTTTTTTTCACCAGCATGCCATGATTAGTCACCAGCCTTAACTGTGAAGGTAACCTTTCCATAGAAGATAGGAAACCGGGACATATTTCCAAAGGGGGACTGTGGAGCAGAAGGAGCCTGTTCTGTTCTCATCATGGGAATAATAGGGCTAGAGGTCTTTTGGAGAAACCACTTATTTATGTACTTATGTGTAGCTGCTGTGCATGACATGAATAGAAATTGAATTAACAGAATCTAGAAGATGGACCAATAAATCAAGGACGTTTCTCCTTCAGGCATGTTTGTCTGGATTCCTCTTCTACACAACTTATAGTCCTCAATAAAATTGTAGTCAAATTTGTGTTTAGGTTTTGCTTATTTGTTTGTTTTTGTAGGGTTTTGGGGGTTTTTTCCTTTTTGTTTGTGGTTTTTTTGTTTGTTTTGTTGTTTTGTTTTTTTTTTTTTAACTAAGCAGTTCTCAAATTGTGGGTTGAGAGTGGAGGGCCTTTAAGAGTTTGACTGGCTGTTTTCACTGTCTCTCCTGTTCCATCATACTTTATTTTTTCTTCCAATTTTAGATAATCCAGATTGTAAATTGCATGTTCCTATCATATTATTAAAATAGTATATTGCTACATTATTGCCATTTTGGATGTTCTTGAGGACTTCAGCTTCTGTCAAAATTTTAAAATGAGCTATATTGGTTAACTAAAATATTTCTTCATGTTCCTTTAGAATTTTACTTTTAAAACAGCTTCATGGGGTTTGACCAACCTATAACACAGTCTTAGGCCAATTTATAATGATTTTTATCTCTTTTGTTTGAAACAGATGGTTCACAAGCACCAGCCAGGCCCCCTAAACCCCTTCCTCGGAGAATTGCACCAGAAATACATCACAGGAAAGCATACAGCTCTGACAGTTCTACGGAAAATGTGGATGCAAAAATTGCAAAACTTATGGGAGAGGGCTATTCCTTTGAAGAAGTCAAGAGGGCACTTGAAATTGCCCAGAATAATGTTGACGTGGCCCGCAGTATTTTAAGAGAGTTTGTCTGTTTTCCTCCGCCAGTCTCCCCACGCCTCAATCTATAGCAGCATCAAGATTTTCTTGGAACATATGAATTCTACAGATACATGTGTGGATTGGGGAATGAGAGGAAGAACAGAATGGAATATTTTTCTTCCATCCTTAGCAGAAGGGTGTTTGTTTCCAGCCGTTTATCAAAGGCTCCTGGCTGCTCTGATCAAGACTTATAAATATGCTGAGGCTTATGTATTTTTGCTAGCCATACTTTTTTAAATCAGGGTTGAACTTACAAAGTAATTTAAAAAAAGTTTACTTCCCTAGAAATTTTAATCTGTGAAATGCTTTTTCTTGTTTACAAGTTGGCAAGTTACAGTTTTCTAGTTTGTGCCTGTACTATGTCCTGTTCATATTCCCTTGTACTTGTGGTCAGTTCTGCTGTAGCATTCCCAACAGTTTCCATGCTGACCACTCCATCAACTAAATCATCACTTTCCAGAAGTTCTGTTTTTCATCTGGACTTCTTTTTCTTTTACAAGATGCTTTAATTGTTTTTTGCATTTCAGCTCATCAAATGCAAAACATATGTGGCCTTCACTACTGATTTTTTTTTTTTTCTTCTGAGATTCCTTTGCTTTTGAGAGAGGAAATATCTGAATGTAAAACACATTATTCTGTGAACTGCCTTTTTAAAGGTATTTTGACAGGAATGTTGGGCAGCTTTCTGTTTAAGAAGAATTCCATGACCTGTAGTCTCAAGGTCTTATATATGCAGTTTCCACAAAAAAATCCCAACCAACAAAAAAAACACTTCATGCAGCAATGATACTGAGTTCTCACATATAAAATCTCTTTCAAATTTGAGTATTTATTGCAGATGTTTAAAAAAAGCCAAACACACATGACAATACTGTGTTTTGATCACACACTAATGGCACCAGTTCTTCATGGCAAGACTAGAAGGAATCTCTTTCAATTATAATAAAGGTATTCAGGTAAATTCCAGTTCTAGATTCAGTAAAGTAGAATGCTGTTAATGTTTTGTTTGAGTGATTATCCTGTGGTTCATTGTGGCTTGGATCAGTTTGTATTAACTTGGAAACTTTAAATCTTTGATGCACTGTTAATTCCTAATGCTACTGTAGCAATATTTTTTGCAAAGTTTTTTAGTAACCTTCTCCCTTCCCTCTACACTTCATAATCCTCAAGGATGTGTTTAACACCCAAATTCATTCACTCGCTTTCCAGCTGCTTAGTTGGAAATACATTTTTGCTTTACTTGGTTAGTGATACTCCAGACTTTGACATTTTATTTTTGAGCCCAAATTGATGCAAGCCAATTTAAAGATCTTCCTGATTTTAAAAAGAGAGAAAAGACAATTCTGTTCTGAGTACTTTCAAAGTTGAGTCCAGATATTTTCAGAAAAATTCTTAAGATTGCTGCTTTCTTGGTGTTTTTAGGAAACTTTGAAATTTTTCTTCTAATACTCTTGAACAAATAAAACCATGTGGTATTTAGAATATTTTCCTCATTTTTATATGTGATGAGTATATGAAAATTTTCAGTGTGTCAGGCTGGGTGTGAAGTATATATTTATTATTCCCTTTCAGCTGTTAGTGTTCTGTTTCACTCTGAGCAAGTGCTAGAATTTGTATCACTTACAGGACCAGATGTCATCAGCCAGTGCATTTGCTGTAAAGATGTTTTTAAAGACAGCACGTGACTGAACTGCAGGATTTGAAGTAACTGAGAACACCCATTGGAAATTACTCTGCTATCTCAAAGTCACATTGTTTCATGAAAAAACTTGTTCTTAAAACAAATTATTTTGTAGCGTCACAAAGCATAGTATGGATATTGTTAATCTGCTTCAGTAATAAAAGATGATCAGGCGAATACAGGGTATAGGGAAGAGCTGCTGCAGCATTTGGATTTAAGCAAATGCTTCTGAGTTTATGCATCTTTCTGTAATTGTTCATTCTTTAGAGCTTAGGTAAAATTTTGGTGTAAGTTATATTCTGTGCTTTTGGCTCAAGTTAATCTCTTTTTTTCTGTTTTGGGAGAAACTTTTGTGTAGTATGGAACCCTCTTGTTCATTTGGTTTGTTTGCAACATCACTGTAGCATTTCAGCTAACTATAAATTGAAAATTATTCAGGCCATTAAATTATACACTCTGGTTGTACTGGAATTACTGAAATGAGGTTCTAGCATAACTGCCAGCATAGCAATGATGAAAAAAGAACACTTTACAAGAACGAACAAACAATCTGCAGATTGAGTTTTGAAATTTTGAGTTGTAATGAAGAACTCATTTTCTCCTTTTTATGCAGCAGCTTAGTATAAATTACATCCTTATATTTCAATTAGAGGCTGGAACTGCTGCCTGATAGATTAGGGTTTTTAAAGTTTTCCTTCTTTCTGGTTATGACCACCAGTGACACTTTTTTATTATGTGTTAAAAAACCAAACTTCATTAGCAATATGTTGAATGGTAACTTGAAAAGTTTTCCATTAATCTTTAAACGACTGTGCTAATAACACTTCTAAATAGTGGAACTGTTTCAAACCTGTTCTGGTTAGTAGTTTTAAACTCAAACAGCAAAATTGCTTTGCTAGAGTGTTGATGTTTACTCTGCAGGAATTAATAGGCTTAAAATAAATTAATCTGGCTGCAGTTCTATAAACACATCGTTCTCGAAACATATTTTTAACATTTGAAAGACTTAAGGGTTTGAGCCTGGCACTGTTATGCACTTACATAACTTTAAGGAAGACTGACTTGAATGAGAGTGCTTGGGTGAACAAAGTTGGTTAAACTCAGAAACATTTGAAGTCTTTAGACCATCCTTGTGTTGTCTCTTGGCTTCACCTTTTCTCTTCTTTTGGCTAAGTTACTGCATTTTGAGCAAATTGGCTGAATCAGAAGTTGAGCAGAACAAGTGGACATCAGCACACATCTTTTCTAAAGACTATGTGTATGAAAAATTTAAATTGTGGTAAAGGAAACTAATATAATTAGCTATGTTAATGGCTTGTCTGGAACCCTAAAATGGCCACTGGTAAAATTTATTAATGTCCAGTATCTCAAGAGTGCATCTGGCACAGCTTTTTTACAATGTGAATTTAGGAAATTTTTGTACCAGGATCATTTCTTCTGTTGTATTTCTCTCATTTTCAGCTTGAAGCTTTACTTTGCACTGACAACTCTGACCTGAAATTTGTGTCTTAAATATTGACAAATTTTGAAGCAAATGAATACCATATTCAAAGCAAATTCAGGTGCTACCTGATGACCTGGAATTTAGCGCTTTTAGGAGTGACTTCTTGAAAAAGGACTTCAGCAGTTTCCATTTTGAAGGATTTTCTTTCAAATAACTATTTTATCTGAAAATGCCTTTTATAAACTTGTCTAATGTGGCAAATTTAGTGATGTGTTCCATTAATTTATATTTTATTCAACATTCTTTTTAAATTTTGATTATGATGTATGCTCAAGTTCTTTATCTGTTCATGTAAGGTATTTTATAAAATTAATGTTAAGAGAATGTTGGGTTGGTCCGTGATTTTTCAAGACTCTGTCTCTCTGTTATTGAATATCATTACTTTTCATATGATGCTTCAGCAACATAGCCTGTCCTGTGTAGGAGCCTTAAAAAACATTCTGTGAGCCACAAAAATGAGGCCTTGCTCTAAAATAATTGAATCATTGCATTGAGACATGTGCTTTTTATCCCCATACATTACCTCATTTCTAAATTTCAGTAGTAAAAGTTAATAAATTGGCATTAATTTTGGAATGTGCATGTAATAGTTGTATGGCAGAAAGATGCTAACCATTAAATATTTAGAATTCAAAGTGGTGAACACATAGTCCGATTGTATATTAATTTGCAGGATTTTTTTTTTGCTGAAGAAAATTACAATAACTGACACCGATATTTTTTTAATATCCTGTGCATTTACATTCTAAAGCGTTGTACTATTAATGTCAAAAATATTTTAGCTCTGTAAAACGTTTGTGGGTTTTGGTTTTTTTTTTTCTGTTACTGTATCCCAGCATTCTGGAAAAAGTTTAGACAGTCAAACCCCCTACTATTCATGACAATACAAGTGTTGCTATTTAAACCTCAGCGCTGTTCCCTGCATTTGGATTAGACCTTAAGTGCTGAAATTTTCATGGTGCTTCTTCCTTCAGTATGTTAAATCCTTGTGCACTGTGTAAGTCACTAGTCATATTGCTAATTAGAGAATTTACCTGTTTGAAGTACTTGTCTTTAGTATTACAGGTGCCTATTTCTGTCATTTTTACTGTTATGTGAAAGTTAGGTGTTACTTTATTGTATTACAATCAAATTTTAGCAGCTGGCTGCTCTAGGAATGTTTCAGGAATTTTTGTTTGATAGACCCAGTCATTATTTTGTATGAGATACCTGCCTCCATTTATTAGTTTCAGTAAGTTTCTATCAGGAAATTGATAAGTTTAGATTTTAAAACACTGTGTGTTACTGTGACATATGAACATTCCATTCCTTAGATGATCTCATGTCTAGCAGTGGAAATTCTTATTCAGAGTGAATGCTAATTCCCAAATCTTAAATTAAAAAATAAATGTTAAATTCGTGAAACTTAATTGCATAAACATCCTCAACATTGTAAGGAACTTAGAAGACTTGGAATAATGTGAACTGTGACCAGATTCTTACTTCATCGACCTGCCAGAAGTACAAACAAACCCATTGAATGCAGTGATCTTCTCACTGTGAAGCTGCTTGCACCTGTCTGGATCTGTGCAAGAATCAGTCAGTCCAACTACAAAAATACTGCTTGGAAAAAAGCATTTTTTATTGCATTAAGTGCCACAGTAGCCAGCAGGATAGGAGAAGAGCAGATAACTAGGCAGAAGGAGATAACTTTGTAAAAACAATCCAAACCTCTCTGCTGTTGCCATGTAAATTTAGCTAGTGTGAATTGCCTGGAGATCTAGTGCACAGGAATTTTTCCAGTTTTCAGTTACTGTGTTCTTCTCCAGGGAAGTGTCCTTCTCTGAGGACAGTGTGTCTTATTTAGAAGTCACAATGTTTAGGAGCAGGATGCCAGGGTTTTAGCAGCAGAGGGAAGTGTGAAATAGCATTCTGCTCACAAAGTGTTTGCATGCTAGCAAAACAACCAAAAGCTTTGTAAGGATTTCAGTGGAAGCACCTCTGTTTTCAAGGATTTCAGTGGAAGCACCTCTGTTGCCATCATCTTGGCTTTTGAAGGATGTGTGTATGTATGCTGAGATGTGTGTGCTGGTCTGGTGGAGAGGGGAGGAGAGAGAACGCCAGGTGATGCCAGCCTGGGGAGTTCAGACCATGTGGTAATCATGTCACAAAACACCTGCTCCTTTTGGGTAGCTGCATCTGCGCAGTAATCAAGCTACTACAGTCACCCATGTTCTACAAGGCAAGTTTTTGTCCCTGTGTAGCTGGGGAGGTGCATACATTTACTCCAAAATAGAGAGCTTGGCTTCTGTGCATCTATGTAGTGATCAGGGCACTGAAAGGAATATCTGCTCCCTAGTTCTCGTTATGCAGACATAACGCAGATTATCCACAATGCAGAAAGTGCCCTTGGAGAACTCTTTTTAATTTGCTAATGCAGTGTCATTGAATTTCAAATTCTTTACAACCATAAGTAAATTTACATCATTAGCCTTTCAGAAATACCTGAAGGTTGTGGCTGGTAGTTCTTTGAAGCTATTAATTTGCTTGAACATGTGACTCAAGTGTTTCCTCTTGTTTACTTTTTTGTTACCAATTTATTGTGGTCCATATGAAATTCTTGGGCCTTAATTTAAAAGCTTTTATTCTCTTTTCACTATGGCTGTACCTTTATTACCTAGGCTCATGCACTGAAATTCAAATTATCCTGCTCTCCTACATCCCAGCTTGAGCCATGTTCAGCCTGACCTTTGTCTCACAATGGATGTATCACTGTGCATCCTTATCTGCTCTCTCTAAAACTTTTTTTATTCTTCTCCCCCACCAAATCTCTTCAGTGACATCAATCACCATCACATCCTTCCTTTTCATAATGACAGACACTACAGTTTCCTATCTCAGCTTGCAACCACATCAGTATTTTTTTCTGAGGTCCCTCATAAAGTGTTTTGCTGGCCTTGCCTATCTCAGTGATTATACAGATCCTCTGCACTGTATCTGAATGGCCCATGAGCATGGTCATCCAAAATGGATTGAGAATTCTGTGAGAAAACCTGTTTTCTTTATTATCACTGGTTTTTGTTGTTTTTTTTTTTTTTTTCCTGTTCCCTTCTTGACCTGGAAGACCATTCTTGTGTTTCATGATTTACTTGTCAGGGATGAAGATGATATCCACTTATTTCAGCAGATCCCTATTTTGCTTCTGAGATGACATCTGCTAGTAACAGTCCTTCTATTTGAGATGAATTGTGTCTAAATATATGGGAGTGAAGAAGTTTGTCCAATGAATTTGGTTTGTATCTTGAAAACTCATATAAACATTTGCTTACTTTTAGTACTAATTGAGAAGCAGGTGGAAGAGATTAATTTTACAAGATGTGTCAGTGAAAGGGAACTTACTTGCAGATAAAGGTAATTGATTACTATGAGCAGCTGGGACAAAAGATTGACCTTTGAAATCAAAGAAGTAAGTATCATATAGCTTGAAAATTCTCACACAGAGAAGGTAAAAGCACTATATCTGAATGATTCCACCAATGACCTCCAAAAGATTTTTATTCCTCATTTGTCAGGTAACCTTGCCCATATGTTGGCTGTGTTGATGACAATTTTGTAGCTTTTTAGGTGAACCAGTATCTGTGAGCATGACCAGAGATAGGTTTGTGGGTTTGCATGCTGCTGCCTGGAGGAGGATTATAGTTTTCCCTAATTCTAACAGAAATAGGTGAATTTCGTTAGGTCACAGAATTGTAGATTGCCCACTGGATTGGACGAGATCCTCCAGAGACAGGACAGCTGGATGGTGAGGGTAGGCTTGAGAATGTACAACCTGGCTGAGCAAGAACTGTGCTAGAACTGTGATTATCTTGGGGGAGCAGGAATGTTGTGTAATGGAAGCAGGAAGCTAGGGAATCCGATGGGAAAAGATGGGTGGAGACTTAAAGAAGTGTTCAGTGTGGGTGGAGGGGGGAGTTTTGAGTTGTAGTATACAAGGGTGTGCTTTAGTGGGGGAAATCTTACTTGCCACACTTGGAGCAGAACACAGTTACGTGAAAAGGCCTTATGTTCCTGCATGTATCATTCCAGAGTGATCTGTACCGTAGTTAATACCCTTATTTTAATGTTTGCCCTCATACCACTACTCTTCACACACAGACCACCCCCACCCTTGCTGTGGTCTGTGGCACAGCTCTGAAATTCTGTGGCAATCTGCTCAGTCAGTTCTCATAA
>VZRH01000785.1:589548-649036 GCA_013397555.1 Urocynchramus pylzowi | reverse complement strand
TTTTGTAGCTTTTTAGGTGAACCAGTATCTGTGAGCATGACCAGAGATAGGTTTGTGGGTTTGCATGCTGCTGCCTGGAGGAGGATTATAGTTTTCCCTAATTCTAACAGAAATAGGTGAATTTCGTTAGGTCACAGAATTGTAGATTGCCCACTGGATTGGACGAGATCCTCCAGAGACAGGACAGCTGGATGGTGAGGGTAGGCTTGAGAATGTACAACCTGGCTGAGCAAGAACTGTGCTAGAACTGTGATTATCTTGGGGGAGCAGGAATGTTGTGTAATGGAAGCAGGAAGCTAGGGAATCCGATGGGAAAAGATGGGTGGAGACTTAAAGAAGTGTTCAGTGTGGGTGGAGGGGGGAGTTTTGAGTTGTAGTATACAAGGGTGTGCTTTAGTGGGGGAAATCTTACTTGCCACACTTGGAGCAGAACACAGTTACGTGAAAAGGCCTTATGTTCCTGCATGTATCATTCCAGAGTGATCTGTACCGTAGTTAATACCCTTATTTTAATGTTTGCCCTCATACCACTACTCTTCACACACAGACCACCCCCACCCTTGCTGTGGTCTGTGGCACAGCTCTGAAATTCTGTGGCAATCTGCTCAGTCAGTTCTCATAACCTGTGATTTGAAGTGAGGTTTCCAGGCCCTTCAAGGCTTTTCTATGTGTTTTGAGGTTTTGCTTAACCAGGAAGGCTATTAGCAATAAACAAACCTTGCTTGGAGTTACACACACTTGTCTTCATGCATTGGCATCCCTTCCTTTGATGTGTTGGTGTTACTGAGTAAACAGTCTCCAAGATTACTGGGAGAGGCAGAGCCTTGATTGTATCTGTGCTCTGTTTTTAGAATACTGGCTGACCAGAGCATTGCTGCAGGCTGTGAACCTGCCATCTGACTGGCTCTTGGTTGCCTTTTTATCCACATTCCATAACAATTTTTAAAGGCCTGAGACAAAGTTGAAACTGACTGTGGCTTCATGCAAAGATATTGTGGGTATGCTTTGCATTTTTTGTAGCTCTGTAACTTGCTATATTCATGTGTGGTGTCATGAGCATAATGCTGTAAAACTCCACCTGTCCTGAACCCTATGTCATTTCCATGCCTGTTCAGTGGTTGCTATACTCTGCCTCATGAAGTACATTCATCTCCTCTGATGGAGTGCACAGGACAAAGGCTAATTTCTTGCTAGTGATGAGCACAGCAGTGTGGAATAACAGGAATAACAGCTTGTACGCAGACTCCTGTTGATGTACCAACTACCTTAGCAGTGTGGATTGATTTTCCTTGGTTGGTTGAGCTGAAATTTATTTTTCAGTGATCTGCCCTATGGGACCTTGTGTTATTGATATTTTATCATCATTGTATTTGAGCTTTCTCCGTTACAGCAGTATCATGCCTCTTGAGGCTGCCTGGTCTCCCTTTCAAGACAGGAGCAAAGTCTGTCAGGAGAGCTATTATGAGAGGTATGGAGTGAGTCTTGTTTCCTGATTTGTTAGTAGCATGTTTGTGGGAGAAAAGGAATTTCAGGAGAAGCATTTTTTTTAAATCCATTTATTTATTTAGAGAGTAGGTTTTATGGTGAAGAAATTTGTATTTTCAGTTTTTGGAAGCTATTGCATATGCCTTTAAAAACAGAAAGGTGCTAGCACTCAGCAGTGGCTTTGAGGGAGTTGCATATTCTCCAACTATTTTTTTCTTTGTTTGTTTCTTGGTTAATAAACAAGTAGGAAAACTTCTGCTTCCTATACTTTCTGAAATGATGCCAACTTACTGGTGCTTGTTCAGCACTGTTTGAACAAGAGCTTGTTAATCTTTTGGTGGCACGTCAGTGACAACAGGATAAAAAGGTTTCTCAGAGGAAATGGGAAAGAGTGATGTGACAAAGGTATCTGTAAATGAAGAAAAGGAAAAAAGATTAAGAAAATCTCCTTATGGGAAAGAAAAATCAAAAACCAGAAGGAAGACAGAAGGGGGTTCATCTGATGAAAAACTTTCTCCATAACTCGATAAGAAGTGTAAATACCATCATCAGCTAAAACACAAATGTTGAGGGGTAATACATCTTAATAATTCCATTTAATGCTGTGTTAAATTAACAACAAGTCTCTGAAAGAATGGGCCTTTTGCTCTTTATATTCTAATGAAAATATGTTTAGTTGATGTCTAAGTTTAGAAAATATTCACAAAATTAGGTGGTTTGAAATTGATAGTGGAAAAGTTCACCAAATCTTACAAATGAATGATTAAGCAAAGAAAACTTTGTCATTTGGCGGTTTTGTATCCAAGCCCAATTTGGAACCTGTTAAATCTGGAAAGTGTTGAGACCTTACAGGTTACTTTGAAATGGAAGATTGTGGAGTTTTTTTTCTTCCCAGAATTGAAATCTGGGTTTCACTTTTCAGTGCAGTTGTGGAAATAATTTTCCAGCTACAGAGCAGTCATGCTGTGACTATGCTTTATGCTCATGACTGGCAATAAATCATACAACCATTAGGCATGCTGAAAATTGTTATTGCCCAAATATAATGAAATTATCTGGGGGGCAATTGTGATACCTCAGTTTCAGGTGGTCCAGTTTCAAAAGGGACTTCCTTGTCATCCAACATATTTTAAGATTTCTTGGTGCACTTAAAACCACCTGTGCACCCAAGATCCATAGCTGCTTTTTAAACCTATTTATCCAGAGAAACCCTGGCCTTGGTAGGTATGTAGAAGGCAGAAGGGAGATGGAATGGAGGGAGGTGCCCTCTTTCTACTTCTGTGTCTCTATAATTAATCTCTCTAAACTGCAGAGGTTTAGTGAGATCTCTTGGCAGAAGTTTTATTTTATGTGGTACTAGTAAAGCTTGTGTGAGTTCTGTTGCTCAAGAAATACAGTTTATGTGTATTTCACTCTGTTTAAATACAGAAACACATCTAGAGACTGCAGAAATTTGTGAGCCAGGCCAGTAGGGCAGTTCAGGGGAGTACAAAGGAGAGCGCTGCTTCTGCATTTCTGTAAGAAACTGAGGAACAAATCGGACAATACTTCATTTGCATGCCTGCTGAATAACATGTAGAGAGAGGGAGACTCCCAGAAAACCAGCCTATAATAAGCTAGGAAATGCTTGCCTGATCTCTGGGCTGCATGTCAGCTACTTAGAAGCTGCAGTGGGCTTTCTTGGACTGGAGAATAAGAAGGGGAAAGTCCTTAAGACTTTGGCACTTATCTGCATTCTGCATTTACATCATTGAATTGAGCCTTATTCAAACAAGGGGATCAGTTTTACAAAGCCATATCCTGACAAGAGGAAATGTTGCTAGGACTGGCCTTTGAGTTTAGAGAGGAGCTGGACTTTGAGACTGAAACTAAAAATACCAGATAAAGACAATGACAGGATATTTGGTTGTCTGGGTTTCAGGGGGAGGGGAGTTTAGAAAATTTTCAAATATTTTAAGGTAAGTTCTCCTCCCTTAAATTCTGTTGTCTAAAAAGCAATGTCTCTCCCCTTCCCCATTATGAAGGGGAGACTGTATTTATTTATGAAAGGTCTATCAAATTAATTCAGGGGGAAGAGGGAGGGTAGGGGGAAGAAGGAGGGAAGAGGTTCCACAACAGTAGTTTAAAAAATGCTTTGAAAGCTATTTTAGGAATGGTGATGCCAGAACTCAAATACATAGAGAGAGGAATCCTTTGAATGGAAAGCAATATCCTTGTGGCAAGCAGTAAGAAATGAAAATGGTTTATGTCTCTAAGAAACAATCTCAGTAATTTTGCTGATGTTTTGTTTATGTTGTAAGAGCATATTGTTTCTCGAGAAGCATAGTTGTAGCTTAATTGTATGATAATTGGAATTTAAATACACATCATAAGTGTAGCTCATTTATTTGCACTCTTGAAAGTTGGTACAATGCTGGAGATGGCAAAGTGGAAGCTGCAAAACACCTACTCCTTCTCATTTCTATAGAGTAAGAAATTTCTCCTTTCTACAGCTGGACTGTGAGCATTGGCAGATAGGCCAGTCTGTAAGTGATGGAACAAATATTGCAGGCTCAGTTTTGTTGTTTTTCCAAGCTCTGTTATGTGGTGATTTTTTTCATTTTGCAAAGACTAGAACTTGATCAGTTCAGTTGAAAGGGAGAGTCAAACCATCATGGGTTCAGCAGGAGATGTCATCAAAAGTTCAGGGAGTAAGTGAAAATAATGACATTTGCAATTTGCAATTATTTTTTTGCCATTGTGTCCCTCTGCCAAAGGACAGAACTTCTCATGTGGATGTCTGCAATTTGTTTCCTTTCTCCCTTAACTAGTCTTTCTCTTTTTCTTTAATATTAAAGTTCTCTTTTGTTTATCCAGACTTTGAGTGTGATGCAAGTAGGTCTGTTGAGATAGGGCAAGGTAACATTTGAAACTGAAAGATTGATTTAGCTTAGATTGAAGGAAGAGGTTTTTTACAGTGAGGGTGGTGAGACACTGGAACAGGTTGCTGTGAGAGGTGGTGAATGCCCCAACCTTGGAAACATAGAGTGCCAGGTTGAATGGGGCTCTGAACATCCTGCTCTAGTGGAAGGTGTCCCTGCTCATTGCAGGAGGGATTGGACTAGGTGGCCTTTAGAGGTCCCTTTCAACCCATTCTATGATTCTGTCATTAAGGCCATATAAGGAAGGAAAGTTTCATGTAAAAGCAGATCCAGAGAAGTCTGTATTATGGTTAAGGAGCCCTGTTCAAGAAGTTTGGACTGCAGCTCTTGGTGTGCATTTCTGTTTCTTAGGCTTTTATAAAAAAACTTAAGTCAGTAAAGGTTGACTTCTATGTGACTCACTTCTATTGATTTAAATATTAAATCAATAAAAATATAGTACATATGCCAAAAACCTTCATGATTTGAAATGAAAGGCAATTAAAATATGATGATCTGGACTAAAGTCATTAGAATAGATTTATGCTGTAATTAATCTACATATCTTGTTTCTATTAAGCTTTTTCCTGATATAATAAAACCAACTTTGTTATTCCACTCTGACCTTTCCTCAAACAAATTTCTACTGCCTCAAAGTCAGGAGTCTAACTGCTGAGAGTTTTTTTCTTCCTGTCCACCTCAGAACACATGGAGCTCTATGAAGAAGAAACTATCAGGATGTTGACATTAAATGCAGTGCTTTTGGCGTGACTTTTTTTCTTGTATTTGGGAGATAAGGAAAAAAACATGGAAATTAAAGACATATTGCTGTCATTCTTGCTATTTATCTGATCCTGGACAAAAATGTTGTTAGAGTGGTGAGACCCCAGTGAGCTAGATGCTGGAAAAGTAGAAAACACAGAAAAGAAAAACAAGTCTTCTACCAATAATTTTGTCCCTAATATGAGGCAGAAACATTACATATATATATATATATATATATATATGTAAATATATACATTTCCTATTGAAATATAAAATGGGAATAAGACAAGGGAAAAATTAAGGAAATAACCATATAGGGGAGTACAAGCAAACAACTATCTTGATAGATACCATTTCTTTTATACTGGCAACTGTGAAAGGTAGCATAGGAACTTTAACCAAGCAAAATTATGTATAGTGTTGAGATATCTTTGTAGATATTTGTAAAATGCAATGAGATTTAATTTGCAAACACCTGAAATATGGCAGTGGGGGAAGCCTGCGTACCTTTTTAAACCTAATTAGAACATCTATTTTATCTCCCCATCCCACTTCAATAAAAGCAGATGCACATTTTTGAATTATGCTCTTACAGCTCTCTTACAGTGTTTGGCTGCTAGTCTCACCTCAACTTCTTCAGTCTCAGGCTTTATATTTATCTCTTGGTTCATCTCATAAACTTTCCTCATCCCTTCTATTTGCTTATTATGATACGATTTCTCTGTTATTAAGATTTTCCTCTGAAATTTTGAAATCCTATCTTCCCACTCTTGCTGACTATTGCAGCCTAAGTACCACAGCCTGTGCCCATCTCTTCAAGATCCTGACATGCCAGGCTGTGAACTCTCTCCTCCCTTACAATTTTTGTTGCCCAGGGACATTCAGTGACAGAAACACTCTGCTTCTTTCTTGCCCCTTCTGTCTTCCACAGTGAGCAAATGTCTCATTAGCAGCTGTTCATTAGCTGTTCCCTGGCTGTTTGTGCCAGCCTGAAGTACCTGGCCAGCTCTGTAAGTGGCTTTAAGTGCAGTCATCCCTTGTCTGCACAAAGCATCGATGCTGTGTTGAGACCATTAAGCTTTTAACTGTGTCAGTGGTTTGTCTTTTTTCTTGGCTGGAATCGTACTTGTCTGCGTGTTTCCACATTCTGTTGCCTTTGCAGTGTGATGCTGAATGGTAACTCTTATGGATTAGGAGTTACCATTCAGCATCAGAATGGTAATTCAGCATGCAGAATGCTCTGGGGCTGTGAACATGTGGGAAGGCATGCAGTGGGAGCAGTGGTACAGCTGCCAAGGGCTTGGGCTCTGCAATCAGTGGATCAGGCCATTGCTGCTCTGTGCTGGCTCCAGATGATGGCTGCTGTTTGAGACAGTGCTGATGTGACTGCTGCTGTCAGCCCAACCTGCCCTGGTTGGGCTGTCTTCCTGAGGTGAGTCAGAAGATGCAAATAAAAGAAACTCATCTACTTTTCTCTGTAATCTCTGTTAACAACATGTGCTTTCACTTTCAAACAGGAGCCCACTGAACTGGGCATATAATAAACATTTCAGATGTGTAAGAGCTTGCAGATTGCAGCAGTGCAGAGAAATTATGTTAAAGAGAATAGGACTAATTTTATAGACTGGGAAAATAATGGGTTTTCTACAATTCATTTTTTCTACAAATTTTTTTTTTCACTTTTTAGCAAATCTTAAGTTTTATAATGAAATGGGGCATGTTTGTGTGCTTTGAAATGATCCAGTTTCTGCCTTGTAACAATTGGTTTGTAACTCCACAGGGGAGTATTTAAGCTGTTCAAGGCTGTTTGAAAAGATTGTTTAATGATGTGCCACCTCTTTCATGGGATATCTGCAGTATTTTTTTTTTTTTTAACATTTTTGTTTATTGTTTGGCTGTAGGGGGTTGGTGTCTTGACTCTGCCCTGGAAAGGAAGAATTTACTGTAAATGTGCTTTGACTGAAGCTCTGCAGCTGCTGTGGTTTCTCTGGTGCAGAAAGTGCTGTGTGCACCCTGGGGGCTGTCAGTCCTGACAACGCACTGTTCATGTTATCTGCACATTCATTTGCTGGCATCTTTTTTGAGAGTTTGTGGGTCAAGAAAAAACTTGGATACTTTCCTTCTCCTTTTGTCTAATTGCCTGTGCCAATCACATGCTGAAGGAAGACTGGAAGTTACATCACTGCCAATCCATGACCATGAAGTCAAAACCAAATGGGGGACCAGTGACCAAATAAGATGGAAAGGAGGTAGAACTGCAGTAGCAGTGAAGACAGAGGATAAAATTATGGTAAATATATGAAGCCATTGGGATAGATTGGTAGCAATTGAGATGTTTGAAGGAATTTAATGACAGGAAAAAGACTTGCAGGAAGATGGTTTTTGGGTTTTTTGCTTCACTTTCTATCAAATGAAAAACTAGCTGCAGGGAGCCTTCCAGGATGGAGATCAGACAAAAAAATAAACAGGTAGGAGGCAGAGGAAGGGGGAGAGTAGAAAGAATCTTACTGCTTGTGGTTGGGTTTGGTAGAAAAAGAAGAAACAAGAGGAGTCCAGGAACTGCTTGACAGGGGATGCACAGCTCTTCTGAAAATGGTTTTGGTGATGGAGTATGGACTGTCTAGTGCACTTAACCTATCCAGAGGCATGCTCCTTCCAAAGTTTCACTGCTTGCCTTAATTGCTGACTCAATACTCATGAAGTGTCTACAATGCTTGCCTGCAAACATGTGGGCTCTTGCTTCAGCACTGCCTTCATTCCATTTTTTCAGCATTCTCTCTGTGAAGACTTTCTCATTAGAGTTTAGAATTAATTCAATGTATGGATAGTGATTTCTCCCCTTCACTTCAGAGGTGTTTGACCAGTCTTACTGAAAGCCTGTGCCCTATAAAACAAGGGGCCTAACTGTGTTGTCTGCTGAAGGAGCTTGCTGATAAGCTAAGTTCATCAGATCTACACAGCTCTGTGTGTGTACTCAGCCCTGCCCAGGGCTTTTCTGAAACACCCTCTTCCCTGCACATTCAGTCCATCCCTCCATGCCTGTGCACAGGAGAAGACGAAGGACAGACACATCCTCCTGATGGGAGGAAGATATGATGTCAGGGTGGTAAAGCCTGAAATAACACCATTGCTTGTGCATGCAATCTTGTGTAGCAAACACAGGAGAAATGGACTTTATGCAGGGTTGCTTGCATGCACAAGGCATCCACTCCATGCCTCTGCCATGGCTTAAGCAGAGGGGAGGGAAGGGGAGCCGTGGGGACAGGAGAGCACAGTCACAGGAGGGGGAGTTGCTGTGGAGCAGTGCTGCAGGGTGAATGCTAACTGGGGGCTTGTGGCTCATACTCACATCACCCATGTTCTAGTGGGGCTCAATAGCAAGAGGACCCTGGAGGGGTGGAAACAATGCTATACATGGTTTTAGTCTGAGACACTGTAGGCTTGGCTCCCAGAGCTGCCAACCTCTCCTGTCTCCTCTTTTCTTGAGCCTGAGTTGCAGCATCACAGGCTCATTTATAAACAGGTGTCACATTACAAGAGAAAGTTTGATTCATCATAAATGGCAGCTCTGTGTTTCAGCAGATATTTTGTGAGTATAGTGAGCCTAAATCAAGGCACTGTGGATTAAACTGTCCCTCTGATTTCCTAGCTCACTTTCAGAGGATATTTGTCAATCTAAACCCCTTTCACAGCCTGGAAAATACTGTCTTTTAATAAAACTCCTTTGAAATCCTTATCCATTATTTTGGCATCTTGTAGAAAGTACAATTATGTCCCAAAGTTTGGTTGACCAAGCCTTGTTCAGTGTATGACAGCTTCCATTTCTCTAAGGTTTTTTTTTTCTTTTTCTCTCTCTATTTGATATCTCAGGCCAGGGAACAGTGTATATTCCTACCAATCTGAGTTTAAATGAAGCAGACAGCTAACTTTGATTTGCTTCTGTTCCTTCTCATCAGACAAACTGGCTTGCATTAATCATACTAATAAAAATGGCATTAAAATTATCAAGTTTTAAAAAAGCACATGACCCACCAAGTTACAAGTCATCCTGTATGCATATTAATTACAACTTGTCTAAATTTCAGCAAAAGCTCAAAGGAATCACATTTTTCCTTGCATGTTGGCTTTAATTTGGAAAGCTCCCCGTAATGCAAGAATTATCCCATCCTAGCACGGTTCTCTAATCACAGTATTCTTTAATTTTGATGGATGACCCCCAAATGCTTTAAATCCACTAAGAATTGCAGCAATTAGAATTTTTTAAAATACTTTGTTTCCTGAACTATCCATGGTGACATCTGTCTACCGTCACATGGATTTTTCATGACATTACTTATTCTCCTCGCAACAAAAAAAAAAATCAAGTAATTTGTATTGAGAGCTTACCTTTGCTGCTGCATGGTGGAAGGAGCATGTTTTCATTTATCTCTTTTTAGTCACTGCTCCCTTTTTGAGTGATTAGGCTCTGGAGAGGTGGACACTTTTCAGAAATGTTGGAAGCCTTCCCCTCCCTCCCCAGTCTCCAAGTAGTAGCATTGTCCCAACAGGAGAGCCAGAAAGTCACTTCATCCATTCTGAGTGCTTGCCAATGAAAACTGAAGCATAAGGTAGAATTCACCAGGCATTTTTTTTTTTCTCTGTTTCATGCTTCCCTCTCCATTTCCTTTTAATTACAATGTTTCACCTTACAATGTTTGTGATATATAATGCTTGCACACACAAATCTAGTGTATATTTTCAGTGCAGAATATTTATTTATTTAGTGGTTGTACAAAACAAGACTAAGTGTTGGAATGTTAATCTCCTGTCATCTCCCCCAGACTCCAGGCAAGGTTTTTCTCTTCTCCTGAGTCATGATTCCTTGTTTGACCTTTGCAGAGCAGCCTATCCTTTCTCAGTCATGTTTCACAGCATTCCTCATGGTTTGCTGCTGTTTGCTCAGCTGCTTGTGCTGTCCTGTTCTGTTTTCTCTTCCACCAGCCTCTGCTTTATTTCTAATTAGAATTTGCATGTTTAGTCTGCTCTTTGTGTTTTAAGATCTCTCTCCTCTTGTTTCCTGCTTTGGCAGTTTCAGATCATTCCTTTATTTTCTGAAGTGCATTTCACCCTCCTTCGCTCTTTGTCACCTGCATCCCTTGGCTCGCTGATGTGTCTGAGGAGGTTTTCCCTCCCATCTTCCCATTAGACCTCTCTGTGCCAGGTTTCCTCCTTGTCCCTGCCCCCAGCCATCTCCTGGGAGCCAGAGCAGTGCTGCAGGGTAGGATGCTCCCGTGCTGCTGTGCAAAGCCACGGGCCACCTGCCCTCCAGTGCCCCTCAGTGCAGGGGAGAGGCAGTGGAGCAGGGGGAAGCACATGTGGCACTGGGGAACTGCTGCCAGACACAGGGGAAGCAGCAACAGGCTTGTCTCATGGCAGAGGGTGGTTGGAGGAGCAGGCTGTGATCCAGCACACACCTCTTTCTGACAGGAATGTGTTAGGGAATCCTGCAGCTTCATCAGACATTGGGACTGATGTGGGAGATGCTCAGTGTAGCTCAGAGTGCCATTTATGGAGGCTGCCTTTCCACAAGCATGGTGTTTGCTGGGCTCTTCCCTCATTCGTGGCTGGTTTTACCAGTGTCACCTCTTTTGTTTCAGAGGTGACAAAACCCCAGCTCAGCAAAACAAGACAGCAGGCCTGTACCACCACTTGCTCATGTCTGGATTTAGGCAGTGAGCCCAGGAAGGTCCTGGATTGACTAACTAGGGGAGAAAAATGTTTCCTTTCTGGGCCAGTTAATAATCAGGTCATATTAACAAGTAAAATTTGATTAGGCTTCTGATTAGGAAAGAGTAAGCCAGGAGTTTGAAGCTTGTTGTGTCAAAAGAACAGATTAGCTTGAGTCCAACGTTCTGCTTTCAATAAGGAATTGTTAATACAATTATAGTTAGTGTCTGACTTCCTCTTGAGATTTTGACCAGGATACAGGGCTTTGAGCAGTTGCTAAGTATCACAGGGTATGCACTGGGACTTTGTAAACAGCCAGGCAGAAGGCTACCAAATCATGTAGTTACAATAAACAATGATAAAGGAGTAGGGAAATCTCTGACTTTAATGAATGAGGTAAAACTTGCATGGTGGGAAAATACCAGTAGGTTGCTGTCATTTGCCTGAGGTAACCAGTTAGAAGGGCAGATGTCCTGCTGAGGGGCCCTGAACTCACTGTTGTACAAGGCTTTATTTGCAGAATAGCCCAGTTCAAAAAGTTCTGAGCAATTCTGACAATTGGCCCTTTTTACTGGAAAGCATTGAGATCATGTCACCCACACCTTGAGAGTGGGCTCATTGCGCGCAAGGAGAAACCGCCCAACATGATGTGACCTGGAATGGTAGTGGCATTTGGGTTCTTACTGAGAACAGATTTTAGAAGGAGAAAATAAATTTTTCTTGTAAATTTTTTATTGAGCCTGGCTACTTTCATCCAGCTCTGAGAAATGGCCAGCAGATCTTCACATACTAAACCATTGCTGTTTTGTCATACAAACTGGTGTCACAGAAAATCAGAGTATTGACTGTTAAAACCATATTGTAAATGCCTAACATTTAGAAATATAAATAATGCTTAGCCTACTTTTCTCATCAGGATAGGATCCAGTGACAGTGTGATTAATCATAGGCTGTTCAGCATCAGTAGGGGAAATGAAACCTATTAATGCTGCCGTGTTCTCCAGGCACCGAGGCTGTAGTGGGAGGAAATGATGTGAGGGAAGACAGACTCCTAATTCCACACACAAAATTCCACCTGCTGTCAAGAATAATTAGGGATCAGAATGGTATCTGAGGGTATATGTGATGATTGCTTGATATTTGTGGCTAATGAAGTTAACTGTCTACAGTCAGACACCCATTAAAGTTCAGTGTGGTGTTTTACATAGTGCCTAAAATGCTCCCCTGCCCCAGATATGTAGGAGCAGGACAACTGCTCCCTTGGAGGATGCTCTCTCTGCCTCAGACACCAGCAGTGTGAGGGGGTGCACATTGCCCTCAGCCCAGAGCAGCAAGCTTTGCTTCTGCTTGCTACTTTAGACTCTGGGGACACTTTTTGGATGCTGTCCTTAAGCAATGCTTTGTTCTGCTGGCATCATCACCACCATCATTAACAATGCTTTTCAACTTTATTTGGGGGGGCAAGGGGACGGGAACAAAGCAATGTTTCTTCTACATCTTTGAACTTCAGCACAGTGGATTTAAATAAAGACATCTTCTGCTCTACGTTATAGCCAGGCTACCTCTGTCTGTAGGAACAAAAATGATTTATTCAGCATAACTTCTATGGATTTTGTCCTCCCTCAGACCACTTTGAGTTAACTTCTGGAGGGGAGCAGATGTCCTGCAGGAATGCCAGGTCTTGGATTCTAGTGTGTCTGGAGGAAAGCTGTAGATTGTCTAAAGGACACACTAAGGGCAATGCACTGCAATCCATCAGCTAAGAGAGCAGGATGGTGATGATGTGAACAGAAACACAGGGACAAGTTGCTGTCACACACACACTGCTCATGCAGATGACAGAGAAATGCTTGTACTTAACTGGATCCAGGTAGTGGTAGCAATGCTCCCAGGTGGAGTGATTTGTCTTAAAGGGCATGTAAGCTAAAAATAACCAAGCAGCTGTAGGGGGGTTTGTCTTGCCAGGTCCCCCTCAGTTAGGGAACTGTATGAATAAAGCTGAGATTTCTTCATTACTGTCATTGAACCCACTGAATTTGGGTACAGATGTAGCAGGACCAGTGGAGAAGCAGTAATCAGAAACATGTTAATTTGGGAGGGGAATGGCTAGAGGAAAGGAGGTATAAGGGGAACTAAAAAGGTTCAGAAGTGGAGAAATGGAAAGCAAGATAAAAATCAAGTAAAAAACAAAGGAGGGCAGATTTACCAGCAGTAAGAGTACGAGATTTACAGATGTTAGTGTAGCTGTCCTACTGGCCAAAGGCCACCAGGATGCCAGAGCAAACCCTTAGGGCAACTCACTCACCTGCCAGCCAGGCCTACTTTGGAAAGGACTGGTGTAGGGGGGACAGAGCCAAGAGGGATAACTTGCACGTTAATGTTAAATGCTGTGGGGAGGAAAGGTGATGTCTATTTCAGTAGTAATTATGTGTAATTAATAGGATTTAGCATTGATAAATGGTAGCTTTGTAGCTGTGTGTAATAGCAAGCGAAATAATGTAAATTGGACACAGTTGTCTGTTTATTAGCTAATTAAACTGTTTTATTATTTATTAGTAATGTGTTGAAGAACTACAGTCCCTATCAGTTCTATCTCAAGCCTGCAATATAAAGGAGAGTCAGACCCTGAGGCAACAACCCAGCATGTGATTCTTCTGAAACTGGACCTTGGATGGCTGTGTCTCTGTGGAACCCAAATTGATAAGGAAATGTTGTAAACATGTTAAACACAAGTTCTGGTTACTCTTTCACTTAGATTGTCCTCCATAGTAGTCTCCAATCCTCAAGGTGATGTATTTAATGTAAAACTTCTTTAATTCCCATTTTTAGCTCATTAGTTCCTACATGGTCAAATTTTTCCCACTCTCTCAAATGCCCCTGTAAATATTTTTGGTTCAGCTACTTTCAGCTTCGGGTTCCTGTTTTGGAACAGGAGGGTTGGAAAACTTTTATTTGGAACTTTATAATCAGCTTTTCAAATCTCTCTGGGTATTTAGTAGCTGCCATTGCAGACAGGATGGTTTGGTTCATTTTTTTTTTTTTTTTTTTTTTTTAAAAGGCTTTTTTTTTTTTTTCTGAATAGCCTTTTATTTCTTCTTCCTGTGAAACATTATTTAGTTTCCTTTGGGTAAAATTCTCATTCCTGATTTAATTTCATTTGACTGTTTTCTAATTATTTTGGGTCAGCTTTAATGCCTTATGAATAATTTCATTATATGTTCCATCTCGCTTCCTTGGTTCCTGACAGCTCCTCTCTCACTACCTCTGTCCTGATGTGCAAGTTTCTGAATTAGCCAGAATTTAGAGTTTTCCCCATGCAAATGAGCATAAGTAATAAACAATTGGGCTGCTATTTGTGATACCTTCACACCAAAATTCTTTTCAGGATGGTGGAAGGAGAAGCTGTTTTCCCCCTTAGATATTCTGTCACCTGTGCTGTTTACCACAGCCATGATCACTGTTTCTTTGGCCATGTCTCTGCTCTGTGCCCAGCCAGCAACAAATGGCCATGCCTCATATTTCAAGTGGATTTATTAGAAATGCTGAGTAATGCATTTTTATGCTGGATTACTTATTACACTTGTGTTTTGTGTCAAGATCTAGTTCGATGAAAGAACCGAGTGCATTGAAACACCATTTGAGAGGGTTATTGGTTAATAATACCTTAAAATGCAGTTGAATGTTTTTCCTCATGTAAATTTATGCAAATGTTTTTGCACTAAGGGTGAAATTGTTATAATAAAGGCAGTACTATGTATATTGAGGAAGCTGAGCTATTTGGGTTTAGTTACCCTATCTCTTAGAGTTGAAGACACTCATCCTGTCCAGTCTAATTTTTTTCACAGATTTTTTTTTTCTTTCCTCTCAGCTCATCTCTGAGCTGAATTGTACTGATTGAAGAAATGCAGATGTTTAAAAAGTTCTCTTGGTACCTGCTGAGGTGTTGAAGCTGGATTAGTGCTTCAGCCAGTCCTGATCCAGCAGCTACTGCTGGTTCAGCCATTAGACCTCCCTTAAAACTTGGTGAGCAAATGCAACCTGCTTAATGCCAGCTCTCTGCATGCCTTCTGCAATGGCTGAAGTTCCTTTCAGCATTTCCATCCTGCTGCAACTGGAATTAGACGGATTTGTTAATTGTTGAATTTACCTCTGCCCAATACTGTAGGCTGATCCTTCTCAGAGCTACATGGAGAGTTTTGGTGGCTTCCTCTGTTAGAGCTAAAGATGACCACTAAGGGTAGCAGCTTTATTTGCAGAATAGCCCAGTTCAACACTGAAAAATTCGGAACAATTCTGACAATTGACCCTTTTTACTGGAAAGCATTGAGATAAAGCATTGAGATTGCTCTGACTGCTGTGAGCCTCAGATCCCTTCTTGGTGATAGCTATTAGCACCTTTTAGCTCATGTTAATGCAGAGAAACATATACATAATGAAGAGAGAGCAGATGTTTGAATAAGTGCTCCAGGGACAGCAGCAGAGAGAGCATTAGGATGGAGCAGTGCTCCTGTCCAAGGGCTGCATCCTTGGAGGATGCTGCTGACCACAGCAACATTCTCACCCTAGATTATTTTTTTGCTTTTTTTATTTTTTGAAGATTTGCACTTGGGAAAGTATTTAGCTTTCATTTAAGGTAACTTTTAGTGAGTTATGCTCCTATTTGCTAGCAGTTTCACTCTTGCCTTTTCTCTCACCTCCTTTTTGAAGGACTAAACAATTGATTTTTCAGTCAGAGGCAGAGTGAGAGGAGTTGGTCCACAAATACAACCTTCTCAAAAATGTCTGACTACTAATGACTTTTGTTGCCAAACTTGTATTGCTTATCCCTGCCTCGAATAGGTGTAAAAATTCCAGTGAAAAACTCTGCTTTTCAACTGTTGCTCCTGATGTGGTTTGGATTAGGAAAATCTGGGACACAGTGCTGTGCAGAAGAGAAACAGCAAACCTGGACTGCACTGCACAGTGGATTATTTCAAGTACAGAGAGTGGGGGAAGAAAGATGTTGCACTTAGAACAGATACTACACTTGACAAAAAAGCCTGAGTATTCCACACACTGCTAATCTTGGTAGCTTCAATTTTATCAGAAAGTCTGTCTGAGCTGAATTCCATATCCTGTTTCTTTCTGTTTAGTAAGTGCACTCACTTTGGTCAGTTGTGTTTGTTGTGTGTGTTTACTTCCCTAAATTCATGGAAATTACTGTTATCTTTCTTTATTTGGAGTAATTAAACCAGAGAAAGCTTTTATATCAACATGAACAAAATCAAATTTGTGAAGATATTTTGTCTATTACAAGGGCTTTATTTGAGTCTTTAATTCATTTCATTTCCTGAATTTAGATTCAATTATATGTTCTTCCTTTTAAATGTATTCTGTTGTCCATACTAGAATAGCTCTTCTTGTGACAGATGCAGATATTAATGAAAACTCTTGATCTGGTGTGTAGACATTATTGAACACTTACAACACAATCTGAATTTGTAGTTGCTTTCTAGCCCTGGAGAAATCAAACTGACATCAGAAATGTGCCCATTCAGTCACTTAACTCCTCTGGTGAGAATCTCAAGGGGCAGGGAGATTAGGATGGATTAGGATGATGTGAGTTTGATCTGAGGGAAGCATTGTTCTGGGTTTGTAGTTAGTCTCTTTTAACAAAAGTTTTATTATATAGCTTATTATATAATTATTGCTCTGTTACTAAAGTCTATATCACTCTGTAATCATTCTATTATTATATTGTAGAATACATCTGAGTGAAATTGAACATAGGTTTGTATTGAAAGAGGGACTCCTTGTTACTAGAAAAACTAAATGGGTGGAGGTCACTATATTTAAAGATTATTTAATTTGTTACTTTTTAGAGCAATAGGATGTTCCTTCCTTCCATCTGCTCTCTCAAGTCAAGGGCTGGGTCTCATGCAATAAATCCTTGCATCACAACTACATGGACTGAATATAGGAAAAAAAGATCACATTCTTAAACCTAAGACTTGTGCTGCCATTCCAGCACCTAATGATATTTATTTAGCATTATTTCTAATGCTATGAGTGACAGGAAAAGGGTTAGATGAGAAAAAAAAAAGGCACAGCTGAGCATGTGTATATGTTATGGTACTATACTTGAGCCTTTGGAGTGTGGGTTAGATATTTGCACAATTTTCCTAAAACAGGGAAACTCCAGGGGACTCCAGATCACACAGAAGCCCAAGCAGAGGAAGCTTGGTATGTTTCTACCTTTTCTCCTGTTTCACAGTCTATTTCATGTCCATAGTTGTGTTAAATTGCTGGTATTTACTGGGTGTCCTGCAAATGAAGAACTGATGGTGAGAGCAGCAGAGAATCAATCTGTACTGGAGATGTGGCAGTGAGCACCAGCACAGGGAACAGACTCTGACAGAGGCCTTGGCTGTAACACCAGGTGGAGCACGAGAAGAGGCAAAACATATGGGGGGAAACAGGGGGAGGGTGAGTGATGACAGAGGTACATTACTGTTTTCTCACTAAGAAACAAAATTTCCTAATAATTTGTCAGGCTCTACCTTTTTCAAGCTGAAATTCATTACTACATCAAAGTGAATGCCTTGCTACTAACAGAATAAATGTCTCTATTTAGAATGTAAATGAGAAAAATGTATGAATTACAAGATATTTTAAGACTTGTGAGTGGCTTGGTGGATGGAGTTAGTCTTATTTTAGAAATTGGCTTTGACATAATTTGATAATAAGTAATAGGCTTAGTTTCTGATTCTCTAAGAACTTGAAATGCAGCAAATCTTTGCTGAATGTGTGAGCTGCATTACACATGAAGTGTGCACAGGCAAGGGGTGTGTGTAGGGGGTTGGCTGCTTAGTTTGTTTGCAGCCTGCCTGCCTCCCTTCCAACAATGCCCTCCCTCCCTGGCAGACCACCAGGAGAGAGGGTTGAAGTATCCTTGCTCCACACTGAATGATGCCAGCTTGGGGATGTTACCTTTTTCCAGAGGAGTTGGGAGCCCTTCAGGGGTTAGAAGCACATTATGTACCTCCTGTACTCCTCTGGCTCCTTCTGCCTGGAGGAGAAACCTGCCTGAAAATGCTGTATTGGGCGATTCTTGGAAACAGACACCTGAACGCAGATGCATTTTTGTCAAAAGGAAACCCAGAAAACATTTGCACAGATGTGGTTGACACAGGAGGTCATGATCTCATTTCATATGTCACTGCTTAATCTTAGCTGAGATAATTACAGACATATGGCTGTCTAAATATGAAGTCAACAGGAAGGTATCCAGCTACATGTGGTACTACAAGTAAATCAGATTTCACTGCAACAGCCAGCAGCTGAGGCTATTAGGTGAATATCGGATGTTCCCTGACAAAATTTATCACTAAAAAAACAGACAACAAATTTAGATTTATTAATTCTTTGTATGTCTTATTGGACTGCTACCAATACAGATAAAACTCACATTAGTATCTTGTAATGTTCAAATAATAACCAATATAGAATTTAGAGTTACTTATTTGTGTATTTTTTCCAAAACAGGACAGGATGAAAACTCTGTGTCCAGAAAAAGGTGTATGGATGAAAAAATCATCCCAGCATCTGGGTTGATGCTGGCAAATCCTGGAAAATACCCAGACAATGAGGTGTGGATGGTTTGCTCCCCTGGCCAGCAGCTGGGTCAGTACTGTTCCTTGCCTGGGCTCTGAGCAGCTGCCAGCCCCAGCAGCACAGCAGCAGTAGGTGCAGTAAAGCCCTCCAGTAGAGGCTGATCTGTAGTACTCAGAACCGGTACAAAATGTCCCTGATGCTTTTCCTTTTATAGGAAAAATAAAAGATTGACCCAAATTACTTTTTTTCCCTTTCTTTCCAGAAGGCCTCACCTTGTGGCCACACCATTATCACATTTCTGTAGCTCATATCCACTGCAGCATAGCTATAGCTTTGATACTATTCCTTCACAGGACTCCCAGAGTTGCTTGGGAAGCCCACAGATATTTTTGCAGGCTACTGCCTTTGCAGCATCCAGTGAAACCCCCTGGCTTGTTCCAAGCTCAGTGGCAGTTTCCTGCACAGCCATGAAACCATGAAACAGACACCACTAATTACATTATTTCCTGACTATAAAGCAAGAGGATGGGCTCTCCTCTACTGCATCCTGTCATTTGTGAGCAGGGATTTGTTTTTCTTCCTGTGTGCAGTAAACTGAGGTTGAACTCTTGTTGTGCCCTCGCTCAGATTTGAACAGCCCCCCCACCCCAATTCACTGCTAGGGTAATTATTTGTCCAGGTCAAGCAGAGACCTGCACAATGAGCTTTGGCAAGGCTTTATGCCTCAGTTTGTGCTGAGAAAGTGTTTGTGGTCCCCAGGTGCTGTGGGCCAGGAGAAGCCCCACAAACCCACACCCATGACCCTTCCTGCCAGCCAGACTCCATGGGGGTGGATTTGCAGGACCACAGACAGCAGCAGCAGCAGCTTGAGCTCTGGGAAAGCGCCTTCCCTCGGGCTCACATGTATTCTTGTAAACTGAGATTTCACACAAGCCAGTGAAGACATACTTCAGTTTTATTGTTGTTTAGGCATGGATAGAAACATTAATTCTTTGCACTCTTGGTTTTTGAAACTTGCCTATAGTGAACTCGGAGCAGTGAAAAACCCAGCTCCTCGGACTGACGATTTAAAGTGCATAGGAGATCAAGCAGAATCCCAAAAGGCAAGGAGTTGTTTATATTCCTTTTTCTGTAGCTGTGAAAGTTGAAGGACTTTTTTTTCTTCTTGTTTGCCCTATATTCCCCTGACAGTGGTATGAAGATTTTCAGCCCTTCCCTATGCTTTCCCTTTGGAGTTTTCCCTATCTTTGGAAGATGCCTCTCTGTATTTAAGAATTATTTGTAGTGATATAAATAAAGAGAGGCAGTAGATGCACACTCCTTCACAGGACTCTGGGACAACTTTTCCCATTCAGAGTCATGCCCACTGAATTTGTTTTTTCTTTTAAAAAATGTGTATCACTTGGCAGTGTTCTTGCGCCAAAAGAAAAAGATATATTTATATATAAAGTAACTTTTTTGTGTGTTCACGTTTTATTTTGGAAAAACAGGTGTTTAAAAATTTTAGAATTTTTTTAACAAAATTCTAAAAAGAAAAAAATCACAATATTTACAGAGATAACAGAATGGCTTAGCCATGCAAAACAAATTACTTTGGTTTTTACCCCATTTTACTTTGGTTTAAATATTGACCAAGATTATAATTTTTTTTTTCTTTTTGCCAAATAAAACACTAACAAATTAAAGTTTAGAGGCATATAACAGGATTTCCCTCTAATATTTTATACAGCATAGAGTTTATAGGACATCTTATGTATTTAATCCATGCCAATGCACTACAGGAAGCTTTTATTAAGACATCAGTCACTACTGCCCAGACATTTAACATTTTACAAATTTACAAGTAACAGTGTTTTCTGCCCCCTAAATAATGCAAAAGTGGCAAAATACATTTCCTAACGTCCATATTTTTTATTTATTTATTTATTTATTTTTGCCTACCAGTCTATAAAAACTTACTTTTTCCCTGGATATTTGTAAATGGAAACCTGATGTTCTGTTTAGTTCTACTGTTCCTCTCCCTCAAAGCTGCCTGTTACCATCTCCCAGAAACTAACTTTCCAGATAAGATGAAACTTATCTCTCTTAAGTACAACTTTCTATTGTCCATTCACCCTAAAACCTTTTCTTATCAAGTACCATTCTAAAAATTCCCTCAAGCAAAAAACATGTTTATAAAGTTACAAACTTGAATGTAACTAAAGATACATAGACATTTCATTGTTACAATTATATGTACTGTTTGATAAATTAGGTACCAGTTAAAAACACTAAAATTATCTCAAGGTGCATTCAATATCTGTAGCATAGTTAACAAAAACACACAAAAAAAATATATATATATATATATTCTATTTTTGTGGGAAAAAATGCAGCTTTGATATGACCACTTTTTTAAAAAGTTTCCAATTCTTACTGGTATCTCTCTGAAAAGAAGAAAAGGTACAGTACTTTAAGGCAGCAAATAACATAAAGGAATCAAAATTAATCCAGAATTCCAGTTCCTTATCCTAATGCTAACATGAAAGACGACTGATAACCATCAATAAATGCATTTCTTGCTCTAGAAAAAAAGGATTTTTTAGCCACCAGCTATATGTCGGCTAGGAATTTTTCATAGTGTTCCTTACTCAATACCCAGACTTCTTCAGGGAAACTGTTTATTCCCTTTCTAGCTTGTTTAGCTTTGCAGGGTTTTTTAAATGTTCACTTTCATTAACAATTTAATTCATTCTTGTCACAGCTGTCACCCTTCTGCTTTACCATGATTTCAAAGAACGGAAAGGGAGTTTGACATTTTCCTTTAAGACAACCTTACACTCTAGATACTTGCTACAAAGCAGAGGCTTCACTGATTACAACCAGAATCAGACATGTACCTGCTCAAAGGGTGTCATAAAAACAATTGAAATAAAACCATTACACTATACATCAGATTAACAGCAACTCCCAGAACAAAGCCTTACAGTGTATAAAAATAGCTACGTAAAAAATTTACATAAAGGCAAACAAAAAGAAATCTTCAGTGCAGACATTTACAAAAAAATATTTCAAACAGAACACAACATGGTGACCTATTATCATGGCTGTTGCCAAATTAGTTTGTGGGGTTTTTGAGCTTGAGATAATTGTGTCTAAAATCCTTTGAAAACCTGGTAGTATGATCTGCTTAATACTTGAACCATGAATAGCTGTCACTTCTTTGTATATGTTTAAATACAATCCACGTTCATGCTTCAATTGGTCTATATGTATTCTCTGAAAATATGAAAGATAAAGCAGTTAAATATTTTAAAATATGTTAACCATCATAACTACTCAGTATCTAAGCTGTAAAAAACAGCGACATGAAGAGTACTTTCTTCTGCAGCTCAATGATGTAAATGCTTTCTTTCATTACAAGAATCACTGTTGCAGTATTGTTCCCAGTAAATCCAGTAAGTTTGTCTGGTAAGTAATGGATTTATGTTCATTTCAGTTATGCAGATCTACTGATCTGAAGGAATACAGAGTAGAAGATTGCACTGAATGCACACAAAGTGTTTACACTGCAACTGTTTCAAAATCCAAATTGACTTGTTTTCCACCTTTAAATACTTCCTAGGATATAATTCCGGTATTCCCAATTCCCTTTTCCAAACTAGTAAAACAGTGATATTGCTGGTAAAGTGCCTACAGCAATGCTGCATCTCTTTATATACTATGTAACTGCTCTATATAATCCATTACATTCTAAATACTTAATGCAAAACTTGTGGTTTGTATTAGAAAATTTCAGACAATACTGACATATTGAAATTATTGATAGTTTCATTCACTTAAATAAGAAACTTTGTTATGCAAATATGAAATATCATAATTCCACATAATTCCATATGCTTTAAACCCCTGCTACCTCAAGAAGGTATCCAGTGATATTTACTTAAGATCACTGAAAATCAGGGCTGTCTACAGCTTTCCTGTGGAAGAGCTTACAATGCAAGCACCCCTGAATATGTAATACTATCCTTTTTAAGAATAGTTGATGACTAACTCAACAAACCTCTCTATGGTTAGCTGGTTTCCAGACTCTTGTGTTAACACAGTGTTAATTTTAAATTACCTAAACTGGGCACAGAAATGGTCTAATCCCCTCCTTTGGGTGCTAGGAGGAGAGGTGCAGCAGTGGTGTATATATGTGTGAGCACAGGGTGGTGCTCTTGGTGCTCCTGTAATTCCCAACAGAACTTCAGCATCTGCCAGATCATTTATAAACAGTTTACTTCATACAGATCCCAGTGGGGGAAAATTTCAAACCTGTTACTAATGTAATACACAGTGTTTCTTTCCAGGATAAAACTGATCACAGTACAGGTGTGTGAAATCTAGACTAAGAGAATTGTTTCGTTTTAAGGGAAGGAAGTTCCATGACCTTTACATTAATGATGAAAAAAAAGCGACCAAGGACTTGGAAACTGTTGCTTTCAGTAAGGGAAGAAGTTCCTGTAAACATTTCAAGTCATAACTTGAAACCTTCTGAACTCTATCTAAACATACTCTTCATATAAACACATACGTACACACACACAGTGGTACATTATACAAATTTGTATTTTCATTTCCTCAAGCACATGCATTAAAATAAAGCCAAGGATCAAATTCCACCTGAAAGTCAGACTTCTTTTTATATTTGTATATGCATCTCTGAATTCTTAACTGGACAAAAGCTTGAGTCTGTCTGTCCTAAAACTACACCACAAAACGACCCCACTGCCTCACCTCTGGAAGGTGAGCACCAGACCAAGCTAGAGCTTTGATCACCAGAGAGAAATGGTGGACAAAGAGACTTTAATGCTGTAATATGAAACACTTACCTGGAATGATGACTGACACATTTTCTCTTAAGTTTCAGATTTATGATTGTTTTCCTCTAGTTTTTTGTTTTCTTCTATATTTCCAAGATCTTTGTCTACATGTTTTGATGCTGTCCTACAATGTAAAGGAAGGTCATTTTTGCGTGTCTACAGCATTTTGTTCCATACTCATATTAATGACACTACTTCCTCTCCTCACAGTGAACAGAAAATTTTGACAATTCTGCTCTGAGCAGAGCAACAGGTTTGCATATGTCTGTAAATAGGCCAGTGACACCAGATCCCCCACTGCTATGACTACCACAGGAAGTATTGCAGCAGGACTCTGTGTTTGATCTACCTCTTGAGGAATTCAGAATTATTCTGAGCTAGCAGACATTTAGTAAGGTTAAATCAGTTGTGGAGATCCATGTTTCTTGACAAAGTAATTGTGCAGCTTGTTTCAATAAACACGAGTCTGCTTTAAGGCATACTAAAATGTTACAAGTGTGGCTAAAATATCTTGATCAACACAGCAATCTTTTGTGTATTTGTAGTAAATGACTTTCAGAGCCCGTGCCAAACGGAAGCTCTTTAAACGTGAAGAAATTAATGAAAATTCTGGCACCATTGAAAAAAAATCTCACTCTGGCTTGTAGGTCTGTGTTAGCTATGACTGACAAGCTTTGGGTAAAGATGAGATTGTGTAAATGTTTGAGGGGGGGGGAAAAAAAAAGAGGTATGCCTCATTTAAAATCGCAGTTCTTCCTTAATGCAAGTAGTGGTGATGAATTAATGAGTTAAGTGCTTAGTTTAGCTTAGCACAATAAAACCACTATGCCATTCATTTAATCTGTGAGAAGCCTCACTGTCTGCCAAGGTGAAAGATTCCTGCAGTGCTGTGATAACATTTTGAAGGCCCCAATTTTTAAAATGTAAATGGGCAAATGTGTTTGAGTGGGACAAAGTAAATCCCTTGTGTCAAAGCAGATTATCGTATCCGCATTTTCTCGAAAGATAATTTGTTTCCCCTACAGAAAAGTACGGTCTGCTGTGACAGACTGATGCATATGCTCACCCTTGCTTCAGGGTACAGACCCGGAGTGACGCTGACTCGCGCAGTACAATGAAGACACAGGCTGGGAGTGTGACATGTCACGCTGACACCATGCAGGAACGCACGGACCGGACCGGACCGGCGGGAGGGATTGTTGCTAGAGGGGCGCTCCTGTGCACACCCTCCATCTGAGCAAAGGCCGGGAGAGCGGCTGCACGCCACGTGTGCCCTGGGTAAGGACCCTGCAGCAGTGCTGCTCAGGCAGGGAAGATTAGTCCTTGTCTCTGAAGAGCTCCTGGGGCAGTGCAAAGGCACCTAAGCCCTCCCCACCTCTGGGAGTGCTGCTGAAGTGCTGCTCTCCAGCTTGAGGTGGAGGGTCTGGGGAGGATGGGATTCTGGATCCCAAATCCACAGCCTGCACTGAAAGGGACCACTCTAAAATCTTTTCGGCTTTAGAGGAGCTTATTTCCTGAGGGGCCATAAGTTTTAATGTTTTAAAGCTGCATTATCTTTTGCTGTTGGTTAGGGTGCCTCTGTTATATTTGTGTGACTGACAGGAAGGTATCATGCTGAAAACCCATTTACTGCAAAGATCTGAGCTCCTTTTCATTGCAGGAAAATTTAATTTTAAAAGTGCTGAGATAGTATTACAAAGTAACTTGTTCTACAGTGGTAAATTTCTATTGCGCAATAACAATCTTTTTTTTTTTCTGGTATTCAAAACCTGAAACATATGACATAAATAAAAGGGAAGGATATGAATTTCAATGAAGAAGAAAATTCAGTACTTTGGTAGAGACTGACCTTCTGTGAGCTTAACAACCTTTCACAAATCTCTTTAATCCTAACAAAAAAGAAACAATCCCTCCAAAAAAAATAAATCCCTTGAAAATTAAAAATGTTTATAATTTAAAACATGTTTGGTTTAGGTTGAGCACATAATTTGATTTGTCATGTGGCTAATGAGTCTTTTCCATAAATAAGTCTCACACAATTGGAGACAATAGGGGAAGAGATGAAAAGCTGAAAGAATCTGGACTCAGGCAATTACCTGAGCTGAAGTGAGCTGGATGTGAGAAAGCAGTACCATGCACATCTGTCCTCATATAACTGCTTATGTCTGCTCTTGGAGACTGGATAGACTACTGGCATGGCTCACTGGGATCCTTTATTTTGGCTTCTTATCACCAGTTTTACAGTGCCCAAATCAGACTGAATCTCATATGACCAGACACTTAAAAGCAGAGAGAACTGTCTGGTCTTTGATTAGGTTAAAAGTATTCAATAACTAATGCCAGGAGATTCTGCAATTGCGATCAGGTTTTGATTTTTAAAGTAATCTATTTTAGTTCTATATTCAGTCAAACTAAATGTCACCTCTATTTTCCTAAAGCCACATTGGGCAAAAATGGGAGATTTAAAGGGCAACACTAACTTTTAAAGAGGCAGGTGCTCCAGAACTCTTCTAGAGGATGTTACAAACCACTTGCTTGAAATGAGAGCAACAGCAGTTTTTCACGTCTGACAATCAGATGGATTTCGATTCTCAATGCCTGAGACTGAAATGCAGCTGTTTATTTATGATGGTTCGGTGATCCTGCTGACCTGGTTTTTTTGTTCCCCAAATACAATTATCAAGGCAGAATCACCACCTCAGCACAAACAATGCTGCAGCCTCTTTTAGTGCTATCTAAATAGTGCCATTAAGAGACCCAGGAGTTATTTTGCTCAGACGTGTGCACAGGCAGTGCTCTGCCAACAGCAGAGGAGCAGCCACCCCTGGCACAGCACCAGTCCCCAGGGCTCGACAGACGTGCTTGGGTTTGTAACAGAAATGTCTCAAAACATGGGTTCCATCATTTCCTGAGGAGACTTCAGGCACAGGACAAAAGGTCCTTTTCCAGCTTAACATTCAACAACAGTTGTTCCTTACTTTTTCTTTGCATTAACTCCTGCCAGCTTGCTCCATCTGCAACCTCATAATATCTGAGTAGCTCAGCAATGGAGTCTGAACTTACAGAAATATTCCCAAGGATTTACCCAAAAGGGAAGACAGCCTACTTCACCCAGACATGGAGCACTCTCACACTGTCATTATCTGCAGCTCCACAAAAAAAAAAAAAAAACCACCTTTGATAGTGCTGTTCTGAAAAGTGAGAAGTTGGTTGTATAAATATGAGTTTACTCACTCAGCTCTTCTTTTTTTTTCCCCTTAAATTAATTTGTAAATCATGGATCATTCTGAGCTCTTGCTAAAATTATGACTCGTATTTAGTATTTATCTATGCTTGCTGTTACGGAAAATAATTATCCTCAGGGAATCCTAATCAAAACCTCTCTGTAAGTAGTACCAAAGTGAGATTTTCAGCATTCTTTGGAGTGTGTGTGCTGTGAGGCCACTATTTTCATGGATCTTGTTCAGATACTGTTCATAGCATTGTTTGTAATATGAAGTCCATTTTCCATGATAATTGTTTTGCCTGCTGTAGTGTAAATACAGACTGCATATAGGTGACACAAAAATTGCTGTAGGGTTTTAATTTCTGATCTCTTAATCTCACAAGATTAGGCTTTGCCCTCAACACTATTTAAGGGAGAAAGTATGCAGTGCTGTTTGTCCTTGTTACCCAACCTTGTGATAATGACAGCTAAGGTGATACACATCTGTGTAGTTCTGGGTGCTGAAGCAAGAGCCATGGATTTCCTTAAAGCTACACTCAACTGCACTGTTGCAGATTATTTTCTAGGAGCTAATGGTTTTATACATCCTAATCTGGACTAGCTGCAACCTCCTTATTTACTCCAATCTTGCCTTCCACTTCCTCCAATTATTTTTAAATGTCCATCAGTCGGAAAAAACACAGAGATATTAGAAAAATATTCCAGTCATCAAAAAATGGATGACTGTTTTTAATTTGTGTCACTTTTTTATTAGATTTGTGTTATGAGCTGACACTTTCAGAGATGCTTGGTAACTATGTCTTTTCTCTGAAAGGGAACTGAGTGCAAACCAATACAAATGCTGAGTCTTGTCGAAAACATAGTGAGTTTCTTACATATTTGGCCCACTCCATTTAACTCATATGCTTGTTTGCTATAAAGTATCAGAAAAGCAGAATTGTTATGCTTCAAATGCTCAGTTTCAGAGATGCCAGTAACCTTTGTCATTACTGTGATGTAAGAAATATTTCAAGAGTTTGATGTGCGCTGAGTGTGAACAACTTTAAGACTGCTGCTGTGATTCAGCTGGCCCAGCTGAAATTTCCTTCACTGGATGTTGAACCACTTTAACCTTGATCTAGCCTCATGTGATTTGAGATTTGGGTGCCTCCAAACTCCAAGGATAAAAATGGGGCCAAGATCCAACTACATGCCAACTTCCATGGCTAGAAAGCAGGGGACAGGGTGCTGAGTGCACTATTTCCTTTCTGAATCTTTCATTTCTGCTGTATCTTCAGCTGTTTCTGGCAAGGCGAAAATTTCATATACAAAACATTTACCTAACATGGGTGTCCTGCAATCTCTCAACTGATGCTTGACACAAAAATTTTAGAAAGATTCTGAAGTGCTGAGTTATATTCTGTTCAGTACAGATTAGTTTACAACAACCTTTTTGGAAAAAGGAGAAATCTGCAGAGAACAAGTGTTTGGCCTTCTGCTCAGATGAAGGAGAAACAAGGCATGCTGGGGTAGGCAGCCTCAACTCTTTATTCAAGAGGAGGCTGGTTGCAGGATGTGGAATACAGATGAGTCTCTGATTTATGGGACAATATTCACACAGAAGAGAATATGTGGCAATAATCAGCTTTTCCATCAAGTGAAGCTGAGGCAGTGAGTAACTGTACAAGTGATTTATTGTGAATATATTTCAAGGCTATAAGTATAATTCCTACTTAGTGTGGATGACAAGACAATAGAAGATTATACAAACCACAACACCAATAACAAAAAAAGTAATGTTTTTCTTGCCTCGGCAGACTTGGAAAGTTCTGTGCTGCTGCCTTCTCAGACTTTCCTTTGGCGTCACTTTGGGGATAGAGATTAGGTGAGTTACTGGTCAAGGGTGGGTTCACAAAATAACTACTACCTGCTGGCCTGGATGGAGATGGGGGGCTTGTGTCCAGAGGTGTAAGTTGCTTTTTGCAAGGTCTACATTGATTTCTAAGCTATGATTCATAATGAAAACTTTGTCAGAATAGGTACTGACATTCTGCTTGCTCCTGCAAGTATGGTGTGCAGGGAGGATAACAACAGATCAATTTAAAAATATACAGAGAACAGGAGACTGTCAATGATGATCCATCAATTAAGGGGTTTGGAAGCCAGCAACCATGTGTCAAATACAGAGATTATTGTTTAACTATAAAGGCATTATTGTTTAACTATAAAGGTATTTTTGTTTCCAGTGAACTTATCTAATCAATTCTAGCTCTAATTTTTTCTCTAAGCTATAGGAAGAGAAGCTGAGCATGAGGAAAAGAAGTGGTGTCCATTTAAATTATGCCATATCCTATCTTTGAAGCAGAAAAAATTGTTGTAATTCATAAATTCTTCTCATGCTATATTCTACAATTCCTGTCAGCTCTGCCCACACTACTCAATGGTGCAAGAAGAGATATTTTACCTTCTCTGCCCTTGTTATACTCAAACCACAGCATCCAAAGAAACCCAAAGCAGTGTACCACAGTTTCATGATTCCACATTCACGCATTCAAAAAGGAACGACAAAATTATCCTAGATATTATTGCAACAGTAATGAAGTGTAGGAGGAAGAGCACTATGTTGTTACTTTTAATATTTTGCCAAAAAAAAAGCATAAGCTTTGAAAAAAACCCAAAAAAACTCTCTACAGTATCTGAGTGTGGTTCTGCGCATGGGTAATTTATAACAATTCTATATTTGAAAAACTTCAAAAATCTGATCAGTTATGGTTGAGCCAAAGTCTTTATGTATTATCCAAAAAAAGAGCATTTCTTAGCAGATGGAGAATTCCTTGTTGTACTTTCACATGAGTGAAAACACATTTGTTCATAGTAAAATCCCACTGGTGTATTTTAGATTTCATTTGATTCAATTTTAATGGAAGATCAGACTAAAACCAATTGAACTTTAAGACTGCTTTTACACCTATACTCATTGGAGCATGTTATGCACAGCCACTTAACCTCCCCTGTTCAGAAACAGCTGTGAGAGCTGGCAGAGAGCAAGCCTGCTTCTGACTGCCCTCAGTTCTCCCTGGTGACAAAGGTATGGAGGAAAGACCAAGAGGGGCACACAGTAATAGCCAGTTTCAAAAGGATGGAGCAACACAGTCGCTTCTTGACACCTTCCCATTTATTTTCTGAAGTGAGCCTCCGTGACAAGGAAGAAACTTGAAAATGGGAAATGCTGTTCTATGCCTGTGATGTCTAAAACATGGATTGGGATGAGAGCTCCTAGATATTTCAGGAACAGAAGCTCTATTTTTACCAATTTTATTTCGGAAATCTCAAAGTACATGTGAACAAAATAAATAAGGATCTCTCTTCTCCCTGAGATGGTTGAGTCTTATTCTGTATGTTATTGCATTTTCAAAGGAAACAAGGTAGCCAATTTCCAAATGAAGGCAGTTTCTAGCACCAGTACAGCCACACAGACTTCCACACATCAAGTTCCACAATTAAGTTCTATACTTAAATGCAAGAGTCAGCACAGGCTGTCAGGAAACAGGACCTCATTACTATTATGATCTATGAAAATCTTAGAACCCCACCTCCAGGAGATGAGTCCCATTAAGCATTAGGACAAGCCAATCAGAGGTACCAAGTTTCCTTGTGCTATCAAGTGCACATACTGTAACAGCTTTTCCCCACTCCAGAAAACTGGAATGCTGTAGAGGAAGGAAAACAAGTAAACATACATCTCTTCTTATCACTGTGAGCTTAGTATAAAGTTTTCAAAAAATTCTTACTTTGATTTCTTCACATAGAGCCAGTAGACAACACCCGCAATCAGAGCAACCAGCAGAAGACCGACCACAATTCCCACTATTAGCTTTGCCTGGTCATTAACCTTTTCACTATTGTCATCTGAAGCAAAGAAGAAAAGTTAATGAGATGACCTATGGTAAAGTAAAGCGTTACAACATTTCTAAAGAATTTTCACCAGAAACAGAAAAAGGCATTAGAAAGTAAAAAAAAAGGAATAAAAAAAGAGAGTGGAAACCATACATACCACCTCTATCCTCTGGCTCATCATATTCTGGAATACTTACTGAAATGAAAAATGTTAAAATTGAATTAAAGACAACACAGACCTAAAAATCACCTTTAACTACCTATTTACAGCAATGACAGAAACTGGAACAGTGTTTTCCAAATAAGATATTTAATCCCATCTTTAAATAGAAGCCTTTCCTTTGTAACTATACTATATCCATTAGAAGAATCTTACTCTAAACCTGTAATATTCAAGTCAGAAATATTTCTGAGTGAGAATTTCTGTGCTACCTTTCCATAGCTTCTCACTACCTTTCATCATGATATATGATTAAAGCCCAGTTATGGCTGATTTCTGTTGTGAGTCAAGTCATACCAATAATAACAAACTGTAGTTTAGGGACTAAGAGGTATTGTTAATTTTGTAATAAATAAATATTTCTGTCTTGTAAATGAAGTATTACTTTGCAGTATTTTGTACTATTATGTTGTACTATTATTTTGTAACATTGTTTACTTTTGCAGCTTGCCAAGAAAGTCATGAAGACTAAGTGACTTATTGTAGAAAGCTATCAATAAATTTTATGTACTACTGATCCAGAGTGGATTTACAATTGCTTGACTTAAGACAAAAAGGTTAAATATCTTAGTATTAACATTACTATGCAGACCTACTCTTCATTTGAGTGTGATGTATGGGTACTTTATGAGAAACTGTAACTTTAAGGAAATTATCTTTAGAGGACACTCACTAGCAGAGACGTTCATGGAGGTCACAGTCCTTTCTAGCTCATTTTCTGCAATGCAAGTTAAAGTTATATTTTCCTCAGGAGCAATTACAATTTTACTGGAAAATTTTCCATTAACATATTTTGTCTCCTCTGTCTGAAAAGGTGAAAAATGAAGATTAGTATCCTTTAAAAACACAAAGAACAATACATGCATCACTTGTATTACACATTGAAAATATTCAGAGGGAAATAACTTTCAACTAATATTTCAGTTTTCCAAACAATACAAAGAGAAATACTACATTGTTTTATTAAATGATAATGTGAATATTTGAAAGAAAAAGTTGGCCAAAATATCCAGTATAGACAGTATAGTGTGCACTGTAAGACCAATGATAAAGAAGTTTTTTTCTGAAAAAGTTAACAACATTCTGTATTTTCTTTTCATTCAAGTATTTAAAAAAATATTCCAAGTGAAAAAATTCTTAAATAAAATTTCAAACTTCTAAGGTATCATTTTTTTCCATCTTGCTGTTTCTTATTTATGTCATTATAAGGAGAAGAATTTTTCCAAGTTTTCCAGTTTCCAGCTTTCCAAGCTATTTCTACACTAAGCATTATTTTGCCAAGCTAAGTGTGTCTAGTGGCAACTATAGTATCTGTACTGTAATATTGATGTGCTGTTCCTTAGATTTGCTGCACATCATTCTTGGATTAATGCAACACCTAGAGAAAATTTTTTGCAATCATTTATATAGCTTCAAGACAATTCCTGTCCTATACCTACAAGTGAATGGTCAAATTTTTTCAGCTGCACATAATTTCTGTAGGCTCAAAGCAAAATCGAATGGAATATAATGGAATCTACAGGAGCACTGTACATTGTACTTCCAGCCACTGGCTGTAGAGAGGTCTCATTCATTTTTCCTGCTAAGGCAAAATCTGGCAATGTTTTTCATGGGATTTGGTAATCCATATAAAAATAGTTCAGTTTGCATGTTTTCCAGGTATTTTCCCTGCTATATATGAGTTCTTATTTATCCCTTAGGATGAATGCATAATTCTGTTTCCAGTGAGAAACAACATGTATAACCATACAAAAACAACTATAAATATTAGGATAAAAGCTGCAAAGCACATAAGGAACGATACTGAAGGTAACTTCTGACTCTCACACACCAAATTTCATTACATTTCACTTAGTTAATGCCTACATCAAGTACCCATTTGCTTTCTAATATAAGTTCTACAATTCCATCATTATTTGCAAATTCTTTATGCAATGGCAAAATCAGCACATTACCCAGATAAAACGACTAAGTACCTTCATTTAAAAAATGCATATTTCATTTGTAACCTTTTCTTTTTCCTTCCAGCTTCAGCTTGCAGCAAGTGGATCTTTGCCTTCACCTGCTCTATTCAAAAAGGCTTTATCATAAAAAAAATAATCTATGTAAGTACCATGTAGCTACAGCTACCACTTAACCTTCTCTTAGATAAATGAAAAAGACTTTTCTTATATCTCACTACCTCAAAAATGTTTCTTGATTTTAATTTGCACTCTTATACACTAGGTTTTGGTGAATAAAGTAATAAGAAAGATACTTGCTTTATTTAGGATGCTTCCGCTGCCCGTAACTGTCCACTGCACTGCGGGTTTGGGGAAACCTTCCACATGGCAGATAATTGTCTTAGACATTTTATTTGTGTTGGTTTTCTTGGTCATTTTGATCTGAGGTTTTCCTACAAGAACAATATTGCAGTAAAAAATTTTATTTTGAAAGAACAATTAATAATCGTAACTATCTGCTTGCTTACCTTCCACAATAAGTTTAAGTGTCTGTCTTTTCCTCAATCCTTCGACCTCCTGCAGAGTAGTTTCACAGACATAGTTTCCAGCATCTTGATACTGAAGACTTGAAAATGATGGACTTGTTTGCATTCTGGTATTGTCCTGATAAAGTCATGAGTTAGAAATGACAGAGATGGACTCACAATACATTAACCCCTTAATGACTACCTACTATCAACATAAGTTTTCACATGCTTTGGAAAATTAGAGCCTCACTTTTTAAAGCTGTTTCTCCATTAATAAGTACATTTGAATACACAGCATGAAAAGTGGAAACTGCTGGAGATTTATAGAAGCCGTCTCCTTTCTTGAAAAATTTTGCTTTTAAATCAAGAGTATAGATGGGATCAGTTATTTGCTCTGAGCTTTTCTAGTAGGTTGGCCAAGACCATGAGTGATAAAACATTTGAGACACAAGTAACTCTCCTATAAGCCAGGCTTATGAGATCAACACATGTTCATAAACAACCATTAAACATCATTACTGTAATTCCCAGCACCACAGGTTTTGTATAAAGCCACCTTCTCCAACAGCTGCATTTTTCACCATCTAACCTTTCAACCCCTGCCCTTTTGTTATGTTTATCAGAACCAAGACCAAGCACACCCTTGACAAAATGCACCAAAATTCCTCCAAATGGGCTTTTCTTCTTAGAAGAACCTTATTCTAAAAGGGCCTTGTATAGACCATTCCACAGAAGTTGTATTTGTGTTACAACATGCCTTAATTCTCTGCATTTGGAAGCTGAGCTGATAATTACAGTAACTGATTTTCAGTCATCAATGTGAGTAGATCTCATTTTAACCACATGCGTAAGACCCATTTTAACAATATTCTTTAAAAAGCCCAATGAACAACTTCCTTCCTTCCTTCCAAAACATTGAAGTAGCAGCAGTAATATGAAGAGGTGAACACCCAGATGGAGTGTGAAATAGATGAATTACTGACCTTTATCCAAAACACAGTTGCATTTCTACTAGAAGAAATTGTGCATGACACAGGCAGGGCCTCTCCAATCTGTTTTGTGACTTCTCCACTAGGAGTAAGCTGCAAATCCAGATCTGGGATAGAAAGAACATTTGTAAAAAGTTAATCTCAGAAAGCCTGGCCCGTTTCAGAGGCTTATCAAGAAAAGAAAATGTGACTAATTGCACTCATTAAATTCAAGATTTCATTTCTTCAATAAAATTCAAGTCAATTTTACAAGGAAGGGAGATGAGAGAATTATTCTAAAACAGGCATTGCAGAACATTCATATTTTTGCTGTAATTATAGGCTAAAAGGAAAAGCAAAACCTCACTAATCACTAGAGAAATGGATACATTTTTTCACCTTTTTCTGCTGAAAGAATGACAGAGTAGGCACAAGAAGCTGAAGAAGTACTTCACGTAACAGTATGTGCATCTCGGAAAGGGAAGCACAGAATGCTGTGAGGGGAGCTTACTATGGGCCAGGTAGAAATGCATCATCAGGGGAGGACTAGTGCAGGTGGGGACAGGTTATTCTAAATAGTAATTGTGAAATTAAAAACCATTCTTTTGTGTGATAAAACTAGGAGATTTTTACCCTCAGAATCTGGAGGGGATGAAGAAGGTCAAAGAGAATGTATGAGACATGATACTGACTGAAGGCGTGAGAAGTCTAAATTACAGGGTTGGGGAACTGCACATAGAGCCCTTTATTTGTTCTCATTTGTAACTTAAAATACCACTTTTGTGTACCTCAAAAAAGAGTCCAAGCTCTGCCTGACATATTTAAACTCAAGGGAAATTGCAGTCAGCGACAGCTGTGTTTGACACAAGGCAGGGTGAGAGCCAGTAACAGAAACATTAAGAAACACTGGATTTTTCTTAGTATAAGGATTTGGTGGGCTGGTCATTTTTTAAAAATTTTAATCCTACAGTGAAAGAAAGGCAGAGTTTGCCAATCTTTATTTTGCTTCCCCTCTACAGTGCCTTGCTTGTAAGCCAAGCTGCCTGATTGAATGACTATCACAGATGTGTGCACACACACACACACAAACACATGCAGTCAAAAGCACACATGATTTCATCTCAAATATAGTACTTGCTGGAAAAGGACTGAAAAGCCTCCTTTTGGCTTTTAAGCAGAGCTTAAAAAAAGCTTGAGACAAAAATCACAGTAGAGGAAAGTAAGTTTTCCCTAACAAAACAGTGAACTTCACTACTGGCTTCATTCAGTGGTTGCCCTGGGAATACCATTGTAATGAAAGGTAGAACTTGAGGGAACAATTAGGGTTCAGCCTGTACTATGGGTCTGCAGCATTATTATCTGTTTTACAAGCCCAATGTCTTTTCTGAGAGGTCACAAGAACTGCACTTTCATCTGTGAATGAGTCAAAAATCTTGATAAGATAAAATGGCATCTTGTTTCTGTATTCCTATGGGGATTTCCTATCCTCCAGCCTGAAACCAGTAAATGGAACCCAGCTATTCTCCTGTGGCTTCCAGAAGAAAAAAAAAAATAAAGAAATAAAATAACAAGACTTCTCCAGTAAGCATTATATAGATTCAGATAGTGTATGGGATGTGTTTCTTCTTAAATACATTCTACCAGGGCAGGGAGGTGGTTGAAGAAAAAGCTTTTTTTTTTTTTTCTTTTTCCTCAAGAATTTTCTTCTACATGTACTTAAATCTTTTGTTCTTTGAAGCAAGATAGCACCTCAAACCTAAGAGATCACCAAAGGCCATTCAGAAGGCATTCCTCTCATATTTGCCATAGGAAGCAAAAATTCATGAAAGTTTTTGCCTTCATCTCAGGTAAGCCTGACACTGAGCCCAGAGCAATCCTTCAGCCCATTCTTCCTCCAGGGTAGTCTGACTGTGCCCTGCTGGCCCCTTTGTGTGGTGTAACTGGGACTACAATCCCTCCCCCACTGCTCTTGGTTGCTATAGCAGTTTAGGAAAATGTACAGTGTATGAGATGAGCTACATAACTCAGAGCAGTATTTGTATGACTTATGAGGCAAGACAGAGTTAAGCTACTGTTTAACATAGGATCCCCTCTAGGAGTCTACGCGAACAACTTGATTTAGTTTAATTTTCTGCCAGTTTATCTGTAAGGTCCACAAAGAAATGTGGTATAGTTACCTTTACCTCTCTACTTAGTTAAGAATCTCTCTTTGGTACAGAAGTATGAGGAGAAAACATTTATTGCATATAGAAGACTATCAAAATTAAATTTTTGTCTCCATTGAAAGAAAATCTTCTGTGAGAATTTTCCGTACATTTCATGTTTGGCTTTGAAATGTTCTTTAGAAACAAGCTCCTCATCAGGCGCCATTTTTAATATATGCTAGCTCTTAATGTGGACTCATTTGAAGTCTTGCATTGATTTCAGTGCTGTCTTTGCATACCAAGCAGGGCAGGGAAGAGACAAACAGTGCATTCTGCACGTACCACCACATCATGTGAGGGAGGTAAGGAATTAATGTGGGCAAGACTGGAGGACACATTTCAGTTTGGAAGCTGTGGCACATCTAGGACAGACTCCCAGCATTCAAAGGAGGCCTCTGATGGAATACTGTGCTGCATTTGGGAAGACTTTGCAGGCACTTGTTTGTTGTCTGAGCTCCATAAATAAACTGGCAGACAACTGGAAACTTCTCCTAGTATCGTGAGAATAGATTTTTCCATGCAACATTCAAAAGGTGATTTCCCCTGTATTTTCAAGTGATTCATTGAAATGTGAGACAAGACAAGGTTATAATAAAAATATCTATAGAGAAATACAAATGCTACACTCCTAACAGCTTAAATTTACTGGACGGTTTGCAGAACACATTTTAGCAGAAAGAAAAGCATCACAAAGAGGAAGTTCTACAGACCTACTTACTCCACACAAGGTTTTATATACAGAAACAATTACAGAATCATAGAATGTTTGGGCTGGGAGAGCCCAAAAGATCTTCTGCTTCCACCCCCTCTGCCATGGGCAGGAACACCAACACTGGACCAAGCTGCTCCAATCTCCACAGCAACAGATAATGAAAGGGCACTGTGGGTTGAAAGAGTTGCTTCTTTATAGCTCAGGGAAGATATACCTGTCCTCTACTGCTGGGTGCCTTCCTTGCTTCACTCAGGGTGTGCTTCTACACTTCTGTAAGTGGTTGTAAGTGGTTGTAAACAACTTTTGCCCTGGTCCCCTGCCTGCCAGTTTTGCTCATCTGACTCTGGGCAAACTCACTGAAGGAAAAGAGCCGGCAGAGAATTGACAACCTAGTGTAAAAAACCCCAAACCCACAACATCAATCCTGTTTGTTGCTGCCTCTGTAGAGGATGTTACAATACAAATCATGCCAACCATGAGCACTCAGTTCTGCTGGACTTTAAACTGGGACCTGGCTGCACAGATCCTGCTCTGAAGGGCAAGAGCTCAGGTTATATAGTTTGTCCTTGATGGATAAGGCAGGGAATCTTTCATTCCCCCTCAATTTCCTTCATAAATTATTTCCCTAAGTATTACAGGTAACTCTGGTGCTTTAATGTCAATTTTCAGCTTTCTGTGAGTCTCATAATTTACAATCAACTTGGAAAAAGAGAGCTTGGTATTCTCTAAAAGAAAAAAACATTTGAGGATTATGGTATGATACAGTTTTTTCATACCAGCAAGAAGCTTTCCCTCCGTAGACACCGAAAGAAAACAGTGCCATTGTAATGTTCATTAAAATTGGTTTGGGAAAAGACACTACAGTTGAAATTTAACAAATTAATATAAATTTAAACTAATATTATTATATTGCCTGCTTTTTGTTGCGTTTGTGGTTGGGTTTTTTAAAAAGAAAATAAAAAAATCTAAATGCTGAGATTGGATGTGCAGAAATGAAACCTGACTCCTAATCAAGGTTTTTTTAGTGCATCAGCACAGACGAATATTCATCCATATAAAAGGTGAGCAATAAAGCAAAAGAGGGAGAAAATGTAGGAGTATCTCATAAGCATTAGTAAGTAGTATCTGGAGGACAAACCACATGCTGCAGAAATGCTCTAGACTAGCATCAGACAAGACAATGAAGTACCTTAAGGATGGGGCATGGTCTGGACATTCAGGAATTACAGAACTATTCCAGGCCACTGCACCCAATTTAAAAAAAAAAAAGGCTTTATTGCAGATAGAGGCATTTTGGAAAAAAAAACCAAAATGAACCCTAAGTAAAGTGAAGTAGTAGGGTACTGAAGTGCAGCTCTGAGTTCTGAGTAGCTGCATTAGCTGCCAGCACTGGGAAGATTCATGTCTAGAAATTACATGTTTCTCTGGCATAGTAAAGCTCTTTGAGTGTGCAGACAAAATAGAAGAGACGGGAAAACTGGCTTGTTAAAAATAACTTGGAGCTGAGGAAGCCATTTTTTAGAGCAATTATTTATGAAAGTAAAAGTAGACATGCAATCCACTTGGAGAGAAATTAAAGGGTTGGTTATGCCAGAGTAAAGTTACCTTTGCTATCCAGCAGTGAAGAGGCAGCAGCACAGAGCCTTTTTCAGATTTTACATGCCCAACTCTTGGCAAACAGAACAATGGATGATCTTATTAAAGGCAAAATATTCATTAAATATAATAGTGTAATTAATCATGTGTAGTGTAATTAATCATTAATCACCGAAGTAATACGCATGTGTTGTACCTCTTCCAAGAAAAAAAAAATTCAAAACCAAGTATAGAAACATGAAGTTTGTTTTAATGTAAAGTATAACTACAGTGGTAGCCTTTAAACTTCATTATCCTTCAGATTCCTCTGAACTTATCAACTGTTGATGATACTGTTAAGACTACAATCCATGTTTTTAGGGAAAAACTTCTATCTCTGGTGTGAGTTTTATTTAACAGCCTGTGATAGTATAGCAGAGTTTGAAACAGTTCCTGCTCTTCACTTCTGCATAAAGAGATTAAAAGTAAATATTGCTTTAATGGTTCAACCAGTTCAATGGGTGCTTTTGAAGTGTTGCTGATAGTGTGACTAAACAGTATCCAGCTAAAGAAAATTTACTGAGCTCTGTAGCTCTTACGATCCTGGGAAATGTAAAAAAGCCCAGCTTTTCCTACATGAACATAACAACTTCCTAAGCTTCTTTTCTAGACTCCTTACATGTTAACCTCATTGAGGGAATGGGAACTTGACTATGAAGAATGATCTTCAATGATATTCCTGTGGATTAGCTTCCATGTTTGTGTATATTCTAAGGCACAGCTGAAAGAGAGTAATTTGCCCTATACACTTTCACATGAGCAAAATATAAAATAACAAAATTCTCACTGTACGTGACAGTGTAACAGAACCATATACTATCCAAAGTTACATGAAGTGAAACTATCTAGCCAATGAATTGAGAAAGTCAAGATTTTCAAACAGAAATACTTTAGAATAAATAGAAATGACTGGACATGAATTCAAACCAATGCTTCACCTCTACGTAACTGCACTAAGATGCATACACAAAGCAGAGAAACCATCCCAGGAGGTCCAAGGCCAGTTTGTATCCTACCTAGGAGAGCAAAATGCAATGACTTACAGTGCACAGTGATGGTGGTCGAGTCCATCATGCTTTTGTCAGTCAGAGAGCATTTGTATTCTCCTGTTGCATTTCGTCTCACATCTGTCATTACATAAGTATCTGAGCTTCTCATACCTTCTGTTTCTCCCTGTGTGTGGAAAACAAGACATTTACTGCACATGGACCTGCTAAATCCACTGATTTTTGTTGAGGATTTTTTTAATTATAAGGATGGTGAAATACTCCAAAGTACATATAGACACGATATCATTGAAGTGTAATTACCTATTAGTTAAACTAACATTTACTTCCTGCAAGATAACATTATTTTAAAAAACAACTACAATCAAGAGCTTATTCTTTTAATTGAATGACTAACTCATTTTAAAGAGGATGTTACAATACAAAATTTGAAAGTTTAGCAGCAAAAAGCCAGTCTATTAACATGTATTGCAGAAATCAAAAAAACAAAACAGATTGTGTTTCTAAATCCGATTCTCATATATTCAGTTTAGGACAAATCATGAACTGAATTGTACTGCATTGCACATTCTTGAACAGCACAAGCACACTGGTGTTTTGAATTAGCCAGCAAATGTTGCTTTATGGCTGTCCAGTTCCCCAGTTTCCCCCTGACTACTGACTTAGATGAGCTTTGAAACAAGCATAGAATGATACCCTAATTCCTATCTCTGAATCCAGAAAGAGATTTATAATACCTGTGAGCCTTTCAAAGAGATCACCCACTGCAGCTCTCCTTGAGAGAAAGGACCAGTATCAGGCAGCAGGGAGCCCACAGATAAGACAAACTCGGGTGTTTAGCTCACTCACTGTGATAGTGGAGCAAGGAGAGATACCAGACACTTTTTCACTGGCATTTAGTGAGTTTCTAGGTTGACTCACTGAATCTAAATGGCTGTTCTGAGATAAGGACTTCAGCTCCTAGCTCCCCTTGCTCTCTCCAGCAATTCAAACATGCCAGGAGTCCAGAGTAGATGACGATTATGTTTAGAGGGTGACATGCTGGGTTTGAAATATCTGAAAGGATACCACTTCTTTTGGCTTCTCGCAAGAGCAGCTCTGCTCAGAGCTGCAGCAGGAACAAATAAGGCATATAAAACAGGACTGGGAAGCAGGACATGGGAACAAGGACCAGGAGTCTTAGAATATAAAGCCACATCTGTCTTTGGATTTCACCAGTACTAAGAAGATTAATGGTAACAAAGCCTTTATTTGTCTCAGTCTGTGTCTTAAGCATTTTACAGATTTGTTCTTCTGTGCTGTCACACACATTATTTTCTGTGTTGTTATGCCATCAAACAATTAACTGAAGAAAAGAAATTGCACAAAGATTAATCTGTGAAAGTCCAAAAAATAGCTGAATTAATTTGCTGTACTTTCACTGCTGGATCTGTGTTATGACAACACATGAGATGGTTTTCTTCAAGATGCTAAACTGCTGTAATCAAAACTGTTTATTAAAATACAAGATGATGGGAAATGAAGCCTTGTAATTTTTAGTAGGTCTACACTCCTGAAAAATTTGGGCGGGCGGAGAGGTTTTTTTTAAAAATATTTTGCCAACTGAGGTGAGGCATTCTCAGAGCATGATATAATGGTCAATGTCTATCTTCAGTGTTTGTCACATTGAATTCCTTTCTTCATTTGTTACAAAACCACGTAGACACTGACATGTAGCAATGTCTGCAGGAAGGAATGATACAGAATATTTCACTAGGCAGTGACAGCAAGGCAGGACTTACTGGAATGTAAAACAGGAACTCCTGTGGAGGAGGGTTGCCATTTCCTGAGCACTTCAGAGTGATGTTATCGCCCTCTTTAATGGTACTACTTTGTGGCAGCACTTGAATAGTCACCTTCTCTGTTGGGTCTGTGAAAATAATGTACATATTTAATAGCGTCAGCGTAATCACACAGCAACACTATGCATACAATATTCATGGCCCAAGAAAATGCAATTTTATCATCCTGCAGCTGAAAATATTTGCATGTGTAGATCTTTTTATAAAAGAACTTGAACTTAATCACACTTTCTATATTCTTGCCAATTAAGTGCAAAGAACTCATACAACATAGAATTCATTTTTATTCTCCAAAATACCTGTAACTGAAACAGCAATGATTACAACTATGTCATGTGCTTTAAAGCAAAAGAAATCCTGATTAGTATGAACCATTTCATGGTGTGATTTCATTATGAGGGATTAACTTGTCCCCTGTGAAATTCCCTATTTGGAGGACTGCAGCAATCAGAAAAACAACTGAAGCTCTCAACACCATATATTAGTACTAGATAACAGCCTTCTGGCATTAAAAAGAAATAAATATGAACTAAGCAACTATGCCCAGCCTATTCTATATGCTGATCACTACAGACTTTCAGAAAGATAAATCTGGTGAACATAATAGGACCCTTAGCATAGTCAACAGAACAGTAAATGTAACATACTTCTGTCATGTTCACTGAAGTTGAACTATAACTTACATTTTACTTTCGTATTTTTTTTAAAGCAGAGTATTCTTTAGCAGATGCTATTCTTTCTAAGTAGAGGCCTAAACATAATTTTTAAAAAAACAAAGTAAAATGAACAAAATTAAAATAATATGGGCCGATAACTCTCAATATTTTAATGTCAAAGGATAAATAAAATCCCATCAAAGATGCCAGTCTTGCATTAAGATACAGCACAGCACACCTTATTAGACACTAAAAAAGTCTCCCCAGCAGAGAAAGCCCTGGCTGACAGGTGATTTTGTGTGTTTAGTGAAGCGTGTGCTCTGCAGCCCTCCCGACCCTTCAGGCATTTCTGTCTCCTGCAGTGGGATTTCTCAGTACCAGGAGCTGCATTCCACTGCAGCCTCTCAGGCACTGAGAGCCCTTCCTCAGCCCAGCCCCTCAGCCTCCCCAGGGCAGGATGGCTGCTGGATTCCAGCCTGCCACAGCCTCCCTCCTTCAGAGCCTCAGCTCCCTTCCACATAGGCAAACAAGCTTCTACCTCAGCACCCTCAGAGCTGAAGCACAACTTTGCCTGCTTGGGAAAAGGAAGTCCAGCATCACTGCTGGTGTGGAATACAACGAATGCAATGAGACAGCTGGCCAGGAATGCCATGCATGCCCCTCTTGGTAGCTGCTGGGCCAAAAAACTCAGTTTCAGGGGCTGCTGCAACATGTCTTTCCTTCTGTCAAGTTTATGTTAAGGTAAAGTTATCATAAAGAAAGTCTAGATATATCCTGGAATTGCTTAGGCTTTGTCTTGAGATGGAAATGGGAGGAATTAATAAAGAGCAAGACTTTAATTTAGAATAGGTTTTTTCCCCACAGAGATAAACAGAACTGAATTAAAATGGACACAGTTAAACAAAAGTTACATTCTTGCAAACCACCAGTCTTTTTTCTAGAAATATCCTACCCTTCTATCTACTGTAATCAACCAAGAGCAAATTTTAATTTAATTTGCTAAACTAGGAAAAAACCCCAAACATACAGAAGTAAAGCCTACTCTAACTGTTGTCTAAGAGAAAGAGGTCATTCTTCTGAGGGAGATGCAGCCTGAGAACAGGCAGATGGTGCCCAGTGCGATGCAGAGTGGTCCTTGGTATGAATAATGTACCCCCCTGCTTTCACTAAGAAACAGGAGCAGCCTGGTGAAGGCACATCTTGCCTCTCAGTGGCATACATGCCTGACTTGGCCCATCTTACTTGCAAATCTGAGATTCTGCTTTCAACAGCAAAATTCCACGAACCAGCACCAAAAGGCAGCCATTTAGTAAATACATGCTGCTAACCCAGAGCTGTCCCAGCCACTGTGCCATTTCAAGGAAAACACCAACACTGGAAGCAGCTTGAGTGTGAAGTATCCTTGACTCTAATCTGTTATGTAAAGCAGTTTATCCATAACAAGACAGACACCTAACAACAGGACATGACTGGGAAGCCTGCCTGACAAACATTATCTTTTTAAACTGATTAATGCTGAGCAGAACCCTACATAACTGGAGCCTAGATAATTAAATATCTGAGATAATACCTAAGTGTCCAGCTCCAAGACTCCTCTCACAGTACTCCTTGCTTTCAGTAGTTTCCTTGCTTGCAGCTGCAAAAGCAAGCATGTAACTGCTGCTAGCTGAGCTAAATTATCCTAATCCAAGTAACATCCAACACAGCAAGAGCTAATTCACTCCTCTTCTCATACTAGGTTACAGTGGCTGGCTCCTTCCAGGATGTGAACTAGCTATTAAACACTTGAGTACTAAAGACTTCACTAACTCAATACCAAAGATAAAATAAAAAAACAAAACAAACAATAAAACATTTCTTAGATCCTGACTGAATATATATATNNNAGTTGCAAGGAATGAGCAGCAGGTCTTTATGATTTTGTTCTATTGCTTTAGAGATGCAAAGTATCACAGTTTTGACAGTCAATCTAAAATGAAAAGGGCTGAAAGACTTCCATTTGTTAAGAGTTGGAGTCTTCCATTTTTTAAATCTGCATTATATTTGACTCATTAAAAAAAAATTCGCAATTATTGAGAAACTAATTAGGAACACTGAACTAAACTAAAAAAAGCAAAACCAAACCAGACGGGTCATTATCATCAACTAACAGCAGTCATGAAATGCATCTTGTGAAGCTTGGACATCTATTAATGAAGAATTTCACAAATTAATTTGGAGATGCATTTATGCAGAGTAAGGAACTGAAGTTACAGCAGATGAAAATACTCAGAAAGAAAACTGTGTAACTCCACACTCTAAAGCCAAAGTTCATACCTGAGGCCTCTTCAGTACTGAAGAATGTGCCTGCCTCCCAGAATTTGCTAATTAGCAGCACACTGCTGGAATTAATTAAATTGTGTGTTACTGGACCAGGACTAGAAGAACTAGTTCATCAAACATTAAATCTTTAAACATGGCCAGTGACCATCCCAGAGCCATGCAGCCTTCTTTGCCCTTCATATTGGCTAGTTCTTACTGGCAAGTGCATGTAGTACCCACAGCACAGAAATCTGGAACAGCCTTGCCCTCAACAGGTGAAGTGGCCCTAATGCATGAAAGCAGAGGGGAAATGAGGACAACACAGCATCTCTTGGCAAGTCATAGCAACAAATGCTTTCTGGTCATTAAATTTCTTTCCTGGGAACATCTGCCATGCACAGCAGGAGTTATTCATGGTCATGGGGCTCCACAAAGGACAGAAAAAAACAGTGAAATTTGGTACCCAGCTTTATAAAGCAAAACCAAAAAAATAAGAAATGCCTCTAGCTTTAAAGTGATGGGATTGGTGTCTGCAGGCTTGAAATGCCTATGGTATCCATGGGTAACAGCTGGTATGGTATGTTATCCCATGGGTAACAGCTGTCCCAGAGGTTTTCTTCTCCTTTAGTTCTGCTGGTTGTCACTCTGGAGAAACAGCTGGTAAAAAGACAACTCTGACTTCAGATGAGACCAAAGACCAGCTGCTCCAAGGTTTGCTTTTATTTGATCAAGGTCAAAACTGATCCCCTACCCTGGAGCTCAACAAACTTTACCTGTAGAGGAAAAGCAACAATTGTCTAGGCAGAGCACACATGGCACTTCCAGCCTACGGCTTTTGTTTTCAAGGCAGGGGTGCACTCACACCACCTGGAGAAATCGAGTGCCTTATTTTCTTTCTTTGCAGCTGGATTACACAGTTTCCATACAACCCACTGCTAAGACATATTTGCTGGACTGTATACGTAGACCCTATCATTCCCAAAACAGGGACTCATCTTTTATAAGATGAGGTACTAGAAGTGTGCAGAGAGGTAACACTCGACTGGACACATTGTCTGTCTCCTGTTCCTCTACATCCTGCTGTGACCTGCTGCCTTCTACAGTCCTTCAGAAGTGTCATTTTACAAGACTTTGAAATGCCTCTTCCCCTGGTCTCTAAGCGCTGCCACCTCCTCTGGTCTTTCCTTGCCAACAGCCTGTTTTGTTTATTCAATCATAATGTTTTATGATTTCCACATCTGTCAGTAACACAATAAGGAAGCTGCTTTAGAATTCAGTCCAGTTAGAAGCAATTATTTACAAAAATTCTCTACTTAAAAGTCTACTAATATTCAAATTATACATTTTAAGTGGAAAACACAGCATCTTACAGCTGTAGAGAAACATTTTGTGCAAGGTAGAGAGCCAGCATTAACTGCTTGGTGCTGACTCTGAAAAGATGAAAAATATTTGAGTTTACTAAAAACTGTATTGTTAATCTACTGCATATTTCAGGGGTACAGAGAGTCACCTTTATCAACCACTACAACTTCTCTTAAAATTCTCAGAAGCCTATTTCACTGTAGCTTTTTATGGCTATCACTTTTCTCTTGTCAATGAAATCTTGATATTCAGTATTCCATTGTTAGGAAAAATGAAATCTCATGTAAATCTGAAGATAATAAAAATTACCTTGGCTATGTAGTCAGACCTTGATGCAAATCAGTTTTGAAGAAACCATTTTAATAACCAAGCACTCTCTAATTTTGTAAACTGTTTCTGATTTTGCTTTCCCCTGCCCTGGAGGTAGACTTTGTACAGCAGAAGATGCTTTTTGATAACTTACAGTGAACATCGAAGACAACTGGTTCAGACTGCATTGTTTTCTGGCCAGATGGTCCATAGTAAGTCACAATGCAAGAGAACTTGGCATTTACATCTTCCTTTGTTGGCATGTACTGAAGAGACGATGTCATGGTGAAGAGTCCAGTTGTTCTGTCCACAATCTTTTGCAAATTTATGACCACAACTGAAAAGGAAATAATGTTTCAGTGTCACACAGACTGAATTTGAAACCTTCTTCCTATATGTTGTTGCCTTTGAGATCTTGTTGTTCTGCATTTGAGGTCAGGCTGCAAACACACATGAAATGTTATCAAAGAATTTTACACTTTTCCTGTAGTACCTCCATTGAAGTATACCAGGAACATTTTACCATTAACACACTCCTAACCTACCTAATAGTTTAAATAAAATCCAAACAAAAAACCAGTTGCAAACTGGTGGGTTTTTTTAGTACAAATAGCCTAATTTGTAAGACAGAAAGAAAGCCTCAAAAATGATGGTAAAGAAATTAGGATCAAATTTTTTTTTTCAAGCATTCTCTAATTTATAAGGAAGGAAAAATATTGTAGCCTTATTGGTCTGTCAAAGGTAAAAAGAAGGCGAAAAAATAGTTGTTCTTACATATCCTGGAAAACAAATAGTTGTATAAGATGATGGTCTGTGTGGTCCAAAAGACAATATTGGACAGGTACTAAACTGAGACAGTTAATACCTTATAAGAAGCTGGAAATTTCTATTAGTTACATAGGCTCAAAAATAGCTTTTTTTTTTTTTATATTACTTACAATAGCTCAAAAATAGCCCATGATATGTATTTAAAATTGGAACTAAAAGAGAAAGATTATGTGGTGTAGCTTGGGTACTCTGAAAGGTCTAAACATCTCCTTCCAGCTGCATCTTTCCATATGAGCAGTTTTTCTCAAAGGAAGAATACATTAGAATAAGGCAGAGCAACCCTTATAAACACTTCATGCATACACCCATGTGTGGATCCAGGGACATTGGCCATTACCAGAACCTACCATCATCCACGGGCTGCAGAACTCTCCCGTTTTTGTACCACGTGACATTGCCCTCGGGATAACTGTCCCTTGAAACGCACTCCCCGAGCTGCAAAACAGACAGGAATGAGCCACTTGCTTTCTCCAATAGGCTTTAACATAATTCTGCTTTTACTTACGCCGTTTTTGGGTCAAAAGTTCAGGAAGTTCAAATGCTTAACCTCAACCGCTTTTCTTAAGTAAGGCATGTCGATTCAGTGAGGTACGATTTGGAAGAGGGTGGTGGGTCTAAGATCAGGGTGGCCCTTGTTTGCAGATCAGGCAGGAATAAAAAGAGTAGGGGCAAGGCAACTGCTCAGTGCTCAGCCTGTCTATAGACTCACAGGCAGGTGTTCATTCACCCCTCTGAGCCATCACCTCTGTCTGGACTGTAAAGGGACTTCAGGCAGCTGTTGGGAACATAACTGCGAGGGAGAATGCTGCTCTTACCATTTGTAGCTTCTCTGTTTCTAAGAGGTTTGCTTGATGTAAGATTTCTGGTTGAGAGGGTTGTTCTAAAACATAAATAGGATAAAAGTACTGGTGAAGGGAGCACAAACAGCTGTTTGAAAAACAAAAAAAATACTAAAAATACATGGACTTTTGAAATGAAACAATCTAGCCTAATACAGTCTTACCTACATTTTCCCATTAAAAGAAGAAAGGGTGAGGTATTTCTATTTCAATATTAGCAAAAAAAAAAAAACAAGAACAAACTCACTTCAAATGTGTCATATCTTCCATAATGAATTCCATGTACTCTGACAATATATCTTTTAGCCAGACAGACTAGTTCACCACCCAGGAGGAGAGAACCTGATCTGAACTATTGATTTATAGGATAAACATGCTGGAGAAGGAGTCAGTAGTACAGAAACTGTAGCAACAAAAAAGCAGCTTTCCTGCAGCTATTACTGTAGCTGAGCTGTCAACATTATAAAGGAACAAATTCAACCTAATCATTCTGCTAATGTTTATTTTTCCTAACTGGGATTATTACATTTAAGAAATTCAGATGATAGAGTAAAGTGTAATTATTTTAACTGATTCTGTGTCAGTTACGACTCTCTTAAAAAAATAAACTTTTTTCCAGTGCCAGTTAGTCTTCTTACTTACTTTTATTATGGTAGATGGATCTCTTAGCTTTCCAAAGTGGAGGATCTATTAGTGTTTCCATCATAAAAGACTATTTTCTAGGGACTATATAACTTGTTAAAACAGTTTGGCGTGAAGCCCGGAATGCAAATTTTTATCTCCAAAAGAGACTGTTTTCCCCACAATGTTAAAAGAAGAGGGGAAGAGTGAAGGGAAAAAAATAAATCAATGTCTATACAGTCAAGGAAAGTCTCTCCACCCTATCTGTACTGCTTAAACAAGCATACTTTTACAGACTGAAATATTCTTAACCATGTCAGCTTACAGAACCCTTTCCCCAAATCAAGCTTTCTGTGAAATACTGCACGTATGTTGGAAATCCCAGCTCTAAGTGAACTCCACCACTGTCATGCCAAAGTCTCTACACACACTGATGAAGTTACTGATGTGCAGATGCACTGCTCCTGTTGTCACAGAGGTAGTAAGCCTGTGAGTTTTCCCAATAATTAATTTATTTGTGTGCATGTTTACGTGCAAATGCACAAATACTCTTCACTTGAATGACTACCCCAGGATGGAACAAAATCAGGTCAAAAGGGAAATGAAAGTGAATAAAAGAAGCTATTCATCTGACATTTTTCAAATAACTTTGCTTGTGGCAAAAAAACAAACAAAACAAAAGACACAGTCAAAGCTATACACTAAGACCATCATATTTTTTTCAAAGGACTAATAAATATTTTTATTTTTAGGAGATATACGCATGTTTATTTCTCCTTTGTTAGCTTTAAAGGAAAAAGGTGGATCTTTTCCATATAAAAACCTGTCAAGGACAAAATATTTTCATGTAAATTCAAGAAAATGTGGTTTTACTAAAACCATTAACAGACCTTCTGGATCAGATTTTTAGATCCCATAAAAAGGGATAGTTGCTTGTCTGTCCCAGTCACCAGCTGATCAAGCCACGACACCTTCCCCCACCTCAGCTTTGTCTCTCATCTCCCCCAGGACTGGTTAGAGAAGCCCCTGGTTTTGGTGTGTTGGACACTTCTGCCCTGCAGTGATCCTATGAAGGGAAGGGAGGACCCCTGGCTCTGCTGAGTGGGGCTCTCCCCATTTTGAGTGGCCTGTGACTGAGCAGGTGTTCCAGTTGAGAGGCTGCCACCTGCTCTCTGCGAGCAGCCTCTGAGAGGAAACGCCTGCTGCCAGATCCCCGCAGCCACTGCACGTGCACCAAGGTAATTCACTGTAAAACACTCACTTGGCATTTACCAGCTCAGCGTCTGAAGCGAGAAAAAAATTTAAACTTGGCAGCAAACCCCACTTGGGTGGGTTTGCAACTTCAGCACACTGCTTATCTCTCAGCTTAAGAGCTTGCCAGAGTACTTTGCAACTCTATGTAGGCATCATAATAGAGGGAAAAAAGAGTTCACTGCCTACAAAAGCCAAGCGCCAGTGCAGCAGGACAGCAGCTCCTGTCTGCTGGGCTGCCCTGCTTTGGAAACTGGCCGTTTAATTCCACAAAAAAATTGCTGACAGAATCCATCTGGAAAGCTGGTAGTGCTTGTTTGAGTAGTCAGTGAGAGAGACTAGCAGGTGGTACCTGCACAGTGAGCCATTTCAGCTCTTTAGTCCTGAGATGATCAGGTAGCACAGCTGAGGATGGAACAAGCTCCAGCAAAACCCAGAATCAGTTGTGGCTTCTGGGATGCCGCTGAGTTTCAGGCGTAGATTCTGAGATTCTGGTTTATGAGGGTCACACTGCAGCAGCCTAGCTCTGCACCTGTGGCTCCATGAGTTAGAAACTCCCCTCATTAAATAAATGAAGCTTGCCAGCTACTCTTAATTCTTCTGCAATTAAAGCGAGGAAGCGAGCAACTAAAAATGAGAACTTAAAAACCAGACTCAAGAAAATTAAATGCAAAGAAAAGTTAAGAGAACCGTAAATAAAGTTGTGAACGCAAAGTGAAAAAACACAAAGGTAATTTTTCTTGCAGCACTAAGTTGGCCATATTACATGCGTGGCATCCTCCCTTCTTATCTTCCTTAGTAAATAGAAGCTTTCTCTATTAGAATTAATGCACAGAATAAACCAGACAAGCTGTGCTCCATGGCTGAGTTAGCATTGTGTTAATGTTTAGTAGAGTACACAGTAATTCAAGCAGTTAGTGTTTCATTTTACCATATACCACTGGCTCATCTACATATTTACTACTGTGCAATAAGTAAACATGATAATTCTTTATCATTTCCTTTTAAGCATTGTGTTTACCATGCGTGCTCTGAGCACACTCCTCCCTGTTGTCATTAGTTCAATTGTTCTTGCAGTCAAATTTAAAGTGAAACGAGGGAATTACTATTGGCTCCTAATCTAGCTTTAAACTCATTTATGTGACTGACAGCAGAGATAGCATTGAGGACTCCCTGGCACCTTCCACCTGAGAGAAGCAAAAGGCTGCCCTTCCAAAACACGAATTTGTGTTTTTCAAGCACAGTGTGATCTCTTCGAAACTGCCCATACCCGCAGTCAGCATGTTCCCACAGCAGACTTACTTTGAATGCCTAAATCTGTGCCTGAAAAGCAACAAAGGCCAAAAGCCATATAAAAACATGAAGCTAAAGAAGATAAGACGCTGCAGTCACAGCCCTGTGTCCCTAAAAAGCCACAGTGGATGCCCCCCCCCAGCTGACTCAGGGTTTGATGGATTACACTCCTGCTTTGAATCAGCACCAGGAAGGGATCAGTCTTGTCCCTGCTCCTGTGTGAGCTCTGAGCTGGGCTGAGTCTCACAGGGCTGGGCTTTGCACTGCAGACCAGCCTTGCCATCGAGCTGTGGTGATACCAAACACTAATGGACCTTGCTGTGCTCTAGAAGAGAACTGCAGACTGGTACTCCTCCTTCTTACCATTCAGCAGGGGACAAAACAAGCATTTGGGGCTGGTGGATCATTTTCCAGCCTCTTTCTCTCTCCCTCACTGTGTGTGCTGTTGCACAGTAGCTGCTCAGAGCCGCTTCAAACCTCCCCCCGATATAATCCTACAGACTGCACACGGTTAATGCTTCCCTCCTGCAGAAAAATTTGCTCTGAGAACAAATGGAAAATAATCAATGCTAATTTTACATTTTTCATTTCCAAGGCCAAATGACATCACATAAGTGAGTCATTATCAAAGCCTAAAATTCTCTTTGAGCCAGCACTTATCATGAATAAACTGCAAGTGCAGGCAGTCCTGTTACATAAATGCCACCAGTAGATTACATTTTTGAAAGCTGCAGAAATTTGCTAGTCTTAGTAATTTACTGAGCCAAACTTACTTTCCTGGCTTTAATCCTGCCTTAAACAAAAGTTTCTGTAATTTATGATTCAGATACTGATGAATGTTAATGGTAGTAACAACTAGATTTACTTACTGAAAACTTTGACTATCGTCGGCTCTTCGGAAACATCATCTTCTGTAACTAGCATACATACAAATCTCTTTTCATCACTGATTCTTGCATTCTTGATGGATAATGTATAGTTTTCTGAGAGACTCAACCTGTCTTTGTAGTCTGGTACATCATCATACTGTACATTTTTTTTTGTTGATGATCTGAAGGCAATAAATACTGGAGATCCATTTGGCATTTCCTATAATAAAAGGATAAACACCTCTATTTTGCATAAACATAATTTAAAAGTTCCTGAAGATTTGCAATTGGTACAAAGCTATAATAAAAAAAAAAAAAAAACTGCAAACTATCAGATGGGTTTTTTTCCCCCCTGATTAATTTCTGCTGTATATAGAAGAAATTCAGTGTAATAACAGCTAGTTTAAGATTGCCACAGTACACATTAAGAATATCATCAGTAGAAATTATTTCAATCCTTTGGCTTAATCTCAGCATAGCAAAGGGCTTTCTCTGATAAAAGCTGGTGGTTTTGGCAGCACTTGCCAAAAACTTGTCTGTATGAAAAAGTATTTGAAATAGACGCATGTGTGAGCTAGTCTCAAGAGCTCCAATTTCCTTTTCTTCATTATTGTTTTACATATTCCCATTGTTTATTTGGGATACTTAGATTTCATTTCAAATGCAGGATTTAATCAGGCATAACTGTCTATTTTATTCTAAATTAGTTCTTAGCTCCTTTTTTTTTCTTTGTCTTTAAAGGACCCAAGAGCTTGTAGATGGGAATGTACATACAATCAAATATTGCTAATTGCAAAATATTGTTTTCTAGACATTCTTCTTGTGCAGTTGCCATCCCAAGAAGGAATACAAAGTTGACAGCCTTGCACAAATCCCTCATATTAAAAAAATTACCATTTTTATGAGAGACATAGTTACAGGCGCAGTTCTACAAGATTTGATTCCTTCCTCCTTACCCTAACACATGCACAGAGCAGGGACAGACAGTGTCTGCCTTTATTTAAAGAGAGGTGAAACACTGATTCTATCTTTATGTTCAGTATTGTGCCAGCTGCTGGAAAAGGTTTTAATTCCCTTTTATCCCTTATACCTTGCAGCACTGATGTTAGTAATGTTCCCAGCACAGCATCTCAGCTGGACTGCAGAGCCCACAAAGGCATGACAATGCCATGACAAGATGAGTGGTGTCAGAGCTGGGCAGGGAGCAGGAGGCCTCAGCTGGCTGTTAAGTTTAAATTCCCTTACAGTCTTTGTCCTTCTCCTACTTTTAAGTCTTGGATTTGTCTAATGTTTGTCACACAGAAAACACTGTCTTGACTCGATACTCCTGACAAGAAGTTGGCTGTCAGGTGCAAATGAGCTCCTAACTCCAGTAGCCCACCCAGCTGCAAGCACACACAGGTAGACATCGAAGTGAGCAACAAGTGACATGGTGCAAGTCTCCCAGTGCCTCCAGGTTCCCACCAAGAACCCAAATTGGTCCTCACAAGGCAGCAGAGCAGAAAACAGAGTTCATCCTTCTTCCAGTGAAATAATCACCTGATGAAAAAACCTAATCCAACCCTCTCTGCTGCCATGCTTGTGAACTGCCCTGGGAGAAAAGGTACCACTTTCCCTTGGTTGTGTGGGCTGTCAACAATTTCGTACAATAGCAACTTAGGCTTCTTTGTACGTTAGGTTTCGTGTCCCTTTCCAATTAGAAGAAGCTGAAACATCTCCACTTGCTGCTTGGTACTTGTCCAACACAGACAATCCAAATGGAAAGAGATAATGCGTTTCGTTCTTTCAGAACATCCTTGCATCTTCAGAAAGATGGACTTGTGTCTTCCCAAGAAAAGTCAGCAGACTGAAAAAGATCCTGCAAAATGTAGGCACTCCATCTTCTGAATGCTCATGTGAAACAGTTTTACTGTCCCTTTTTGGGGAAACATTCTCCCCAGACTTCTGACTTCATTTCCTGAAAAGTGTTTGCAGAAAAAGAACTATTGAATGGATGTGGGCTGCAAAAGCTGCAAACCTGAAGATAAAAAGGAAGGAGCTAGGGGGGAATAGGACTGCCCCCCAGCACTGATCATTCTCCTGTAAAAATATAGGCTGGTGGATGCCATTTGCAAAAAAGAGAACTATATAATTTTAAATCCGCTAGGATTTATCTAATATTGCAGGTACATTTTGTTTAAGAAGAGGAAATTTAGATGAACTTCACAGAGGCAGGAAAACCATTTGTCTCAATACAGTCTGAAAAGCAAAAGGGGTTTGGCATCTCAGTGTTTTTATCCAGATATGCTTCTAGGTTTCCTTTACTTTGATATGCTGATCCTCCTTGTGACCTGGGATAGCAATCATATACAGGAGAAGCTCATCATGTGGTGTTCCTACTGCAGGCTGACCAACACACCAAGAGAGCACCCATATTCCTGGCCCTTGTTCCCTGCCAGAAATGGCAGAGTGAAACCACCAGCAGCACTCCCAAGGTCAGCTCTGCTCTCTTCTCTGCTGTGCATTGAGCAAAACGAAGCCTGAAACAGATCCCAGTGACTGTCAGATCAATCAAAGATGGGGACAGTGCTTTTTCCCAGGGATGGAGCACGCTCTGCTCCAGGCAGCCGACTTCAAAAGTGTTCAAATGTACAGCGATGGCTCTGTCAAGTGAGCGGGACACCATGGGATAACATGCCAGATCTCTAATACAGGTTGGCAGAGAACTCCTGAATAATTATTTCTCTTGAACAAAGATTATTTCCTCAAACCTCTAATCGGCACTTGGCAGAAATTATACAGCTTGGAATCTTGCAGTCTTACAAACACAGGAATAAATGGCTTCATACATGAGGCAGAAATCCTATAGTTTGGAATCTTAAAATCTCTCTCACACACACACACACAAAATACACATCATCTTATAACAGCTCTAATAAATAGAAAGATAAGATATACTTACATATTTCCATTTTCCAAACATAAGACCATCTGGTACTTCTAGAGGACAAGGCATAGTAATAGTGTCTCCATATATTGCATTTACTGTGTACAATCCCAGAGCTAGAGGAGAAACAGAAAGAGAGGAAACAATTTTAAGTGTTTTCTTGAATTACCATATGCTAGCTAATATTTGGTTCACACCTATTGTAACAGCAGCTCCTTTGCAAATGATTATTTTCCAGCATGTAAGATTTATCCTTAAACCTATAACATAACAGAATTCCTGTCACTAAATCTGTTAAGTGAATGTTATAACCTTTTTGGACCCATGCTTCCTGCCAGAGTCAATGGGAACCAAGTGGATTTCCAAACAGGACTGCACCTGACCTGCTCAATTAGATGAATATGTACACTACAAACAGGATTACATCAAACTTAAAATGTACAAAGGGAAAATACCTAAACCTTTATTTTCTATATCTGAAAAAACAGCCTGGAGAGGTTGCATTGCCGCACAATATTGTGAGGAAGCCTGAAAAGAAATGATCCTCTGACTGCTGCATAACATTTAAAACATAGGAAATGATAACAGAAAAGAGAATGATGATATTAAAACACGTTCCCTAAAAACTGGGGGAAAAAAACCGAACAAGAAAAACTAGTCTGCACATTTAGATTTTGGAAAAATGAAGTGAAATGCTTCAATGAATTATTTAAGAACAGATTTTTCAGAAACCTCAGCACAATGTTATTGTGCTAATGCATATAGATTTACAGAATAAAACTGACCCACTTATTTTCATTGTCCAAAACATGTGAATTGAACAAAGACAATAGACCCTAAAGTGATGAAGTGCTGAAATGCAAGGAAGCTTAAAGGGGAAGATGTTACAACTTGGTGCATTTGCTACAATGCAACTTTGCTCCTGCTTTCCTTACCTGCCTTTTGTTTGCTGCTCCTTGCACTGGAGAGAGATTTTGCCTCTAGTGCTAGCCCAGAGAGTGTGCTGGCTGCCTACTCTCAGCCACACATCTACAATTTCTGTCAGATTCTTTGCCCAGAGATTCAGGATCTCCCCCTTTGCTGTCTCTTCATTTGCAACTATAGCTTAAGGGCTTGCTGCCAAAGGAACAGTATTTAAGAGAGTGAAGTAAGATACTGGTGATGTAGCCAGGTGTTTCTGAGGAGAATCATCCATTCCTTCTAGAAACATTAATTTTTCAGGAGATTCAGCCCTTCCTTTCTACAGCTAGAAAAAGAAACATGCACCCCCAAAGACCTGAGCCACAGACCCCTTTGCTTTTCCCAAGTCCTAAGACTGCTGCCTGGAGGACCTAAAAATTCTACAGAGTGCATAGATGCACTCAACAGGGAGGTTTTTCCAAGGGATTTTTTTGTTTTAAAGAAAACCATGCATTTTCAAAGAGCAAACACTGAATTCCTTGCCTGCAATTTAAACTAGAAAGACCCCAGAGCATTTTTTCGGGCGAGGACTTCAGAGCTCACTGTTAACATCAGCTTGTATTTATCACATGTATCTGAGTGACAAATGAGGCTGTAGGGCTTGTGCTGTATGATTTTGCACAAAGAAACAGTATTCAAAAATATTTCCTTAGAGAAGCTACAACCTGGATGGCACCACATCATTAAGGCAGAAAAGCAGGCTGGAGCTTAATGGACTAAAGGAACACTAAAGGAGATAACAGGCACCACTACCCGCATTTACCTTAAACTTTCTTTCCTACACTTGCCTCCCTTTCAACTAAAGCAGTGGTAATCTTTCTGATTCTGTTATTTAATTAGTCACAAACATGCTTTAGATGCATTATTTACACTGTAAGGACTGGATGTTCTAATCTTCTATAGGGTTCAAGGAGACCAGCTGCTTCCTAAATGACAATAGTGGTCATTCCACTAGGTGGTGCTGAGTAAGAGCAATCTTTTAAACTTAAACTAAAATTTTTAAAGAGATCAGATAACTTCAATTTCATGGAAACAGAAGCAATGTTTTATGATATCAAGCTGTAAATGGAAGTAAAATTCAAAGCTGGAAGAAATTGTTCCCTTGGCCCTTCTTGCATTCATCTTCATTCTGATCACCAGGAGGAGGGCAATCCTAATTTTCATTTTTTTTGCTAGAGCTAGAAAAAGCTATTCTTTTTGTCCTTTTTTGGTTCTCTCCCATGGGAGCAAAATTACAACAGACTTGCAAATATATATTCAATTAGTAAACTGGTTAGTACCTGTTCGAATTCCAGCTGTCATTTAGTAATTTCAAATCTGTAATAGCATTTGGCATCACATGGACAACCAACAACTGCTCCTCTGATATGAGATACTCTTTGGTATTAGGGGAAATATTCCCTGTCATTAGAGGAAAACAAACTGACCCCCTAGGATCTGAAATGCTGCTTTCTTCTAGACATCCATTTAGCCCCAGCAGAATTGCTAAGGTAGCAAGCATACACTACTGAAGACTCAACAGCCTCAAGAGGGTGAATGAAAATGTTTCTGGACAAACTCTACAGCATTCAGAGTAGGTAATTGATGATAAAGGGAAAGACTGACCTCTTACTTGAGAACTCTTTCAGCTGAAAGGCATTTCTTTCAAAATGGACAAATTCATGACTTAACATAAATTCTGCCTATACTAAAACCACACAGTTTTCTATGAATTTGTTAACACAGAACCAGAAAGACATAGTCCTTTACTTCAAAACAGTCCTTGCAAGAATACAAAAAGTTCTCCTGCAAAATATTCTCGTCCCACTTCTGTAGCAACAGATCTAGCGCATTGAAGGAGTGCAAATTAATTGAGTGACTGCAAACTTTCACAACAGCATCTGCAGTAATCTCCACAAAATGACCCTACCAACCTACACATTTAAGAAAAACAAAACAAAACAAAACAAAACAAAAACCAACCCTTCAACAGAATTGGAAATTCCTGTCTCTGTTGCTATTAGACATATTTGTAAAATGGTGGGACAAAGAAGAAAAGAAAATTGTTGCTTAATGGTATAACAGGGCTTACCACCAACCACCATATTGTCAGGCCTCTTTACATAATTTCCAGCTCACTCTAAGAAAATGAAAGCAGGATCTACAAATACATAACAAATTGCTCCATGCCCTAACAGGCGCAGGGTCAATGTCAGGGCCCTCATTTCTCATTAACTCTGCATGAGGGCGCAAAGGCGACCGCAGGGAGTAACACTACGTCACCGGACATCATGTCCTGCCTTGCTCTATTTCTGGTGCACCTTTCTGTAGCTAATTAAGAGCTCAGCCAGCCTCCCTACATGATTTTCAGATGTTGTCTTCTAAAACTGAGCTAGTGCCGTGAATAACACCACTAATTCAGAGGCAGGATCTTGTCTCACGTACACTGAGAGCAGCTCTACCTGCCAGGTCTGAACTATACCTGTATCACTTCCTTTCCATTTCTTTACATACATAAGAGGCTTGAGAAGGCTGAGATTTATTTCATTTCCCTCTCATTGATCCACTGCTGAAGAAATTCTGCTGAGCCAGATGAGACCTTTCCACACAGGTTACAACATGGGAAGAAAGCAGCAGCTTCATGAGATATGATGGGCCAGAGAAAGATCCCAGCAGGACACTGGTAAATTGAGATGGCATAGCTATTGATGTTTTTAATTGGAGTACTTTCCATGTCTCTATGGCAGTGCTAACTGCATCCTTCTTTGTCCTGCTCTCTGCCTGTGTTTCTGTCATGGTCTGACGCTGGTGCAATGCCAGTGCACCCATGAAAATATATTTTTCCAAATGGCTGCTGTGAGATGGGACCAGAAACAGAGCAAAGCAGTCTCCAGCTTAGGAATAAAAGAAAAAAAAAAAAACTTTATTATTAACCTACAACATAATAAAAAGAACACACACAAAATTCAGAATGAAAACCTTCCAAAACATTCCTCCTCCCTCCACCCAATTTCTACCACAGCACAGTGAGACAAAACCTTGGATTCTCAGTCCAGTTACCACCCCTCAGATAATCAATTCCCAGTTCACCAAAGGAGAGAGGAGTCTCTCTCTTGTACCATAGGCTTCCCCAGGAAACACAGTTGAAACCTATTGTGTCTCCATGTCACACATGCCTGGAGAAAATCTGCCATCATGACATCTTCCTCCCATGTACAGTGCTCTCACCATTGTTCATGGACCAAAACTGCTCATAGGATTCCCCTTTTAAGGATGCTTTGCCAAGGACCAGAAAAAGCAACAGTTTCTCACTTTTGGGACAAAGTTCCCCCCCATTTTTCCACCTCCCCTGGGGCCGAGGGTCTTGAGAACAGAGATCTTATTCTTCCCTGAAGCCAGAAGGCACCACCACACCCTCTTCATCCTTCTCTGCTCACTTCGCTCCTGCACTGGCAGTCACTGCAGCAGATCACTCTCTTGGCTCAAGCCATTTCCTCCCCCTAAATGCAGTCTCTGTGTTACAGGAAAAAAAATTGGTTCAGCCCATGGCTATACAAGAAAAAAGTCCAGTCAAATGCCACTCCATCATCTCCTCCCACCTAGGATTCTTCCCATCTTTTTCTGACATCCTTCACTTGCTCAGACCTTCATCACACTTGCCCATTTCCTTCTATTTCATGTCTGTCTTTCTTCTCGTTCAAATCAAGGAGGATTAGTTTTTGTAAAGTTTTCATTGTCCAAGAAAAGGGTTAAAATCTTGACCTCTGCCTGCCCAGGACTCCCACAGCTGGGCACTTTCTTCCCCCCCCACCCCCCACCTTCTCCTTCTTGGCTGTGCTGCC
>VZRH01000785.1:550955-589054 GCA_013397555.1 Urocynchramus pylzowi | reverse complement strand
ACCTCACCCCAGGCCACATGACTTCCCCTCCCCCGCCCAGCCTATGGCTGGCAGGGGGGGGCAGACCTCTTCAACTGACCCCAACCGAGGGAGAGTTCCCCTGGGCGTTCTTTGTTTTTAACCCGCTGTGTTCTCAGAGGTGTATCCATGTCTTCAGTGGCCACACCAGGTGTCAATATTCAAATCTGACCTCTGATTGGTTTGGCCACAACTTCCCGATAAAATTACTTCCTTGTCAACCTGTGACAGTTTCACAAGGCAAGAACCAAACAGTATCCACATCTTCAAAGGACAAAACAAAAAATCTTGAACAGAAGCTTAAATGCAGAGAAGGTGCTGTTGTTATTTTAGATCCTCACCAAAAATATGATGCAGGTCACACTTTAGACCAATTATTATTTTTAAATCAACAGGATCATAGAGGAGGAATGTATAGAAGGTGAGTTAAAAGAAAAAAGAGATTAGGAAGCTGATATTTCTCCAAGGAAATAACAAAAGCTGTAGGAAGTGTGTGGAAAGCAGCTATGTTTTCCACCTCTACCTTCCGTTCACAATACTTAAACAACTTCTTGCCACAAACACATCTTCTAAGTGCTTAGGAATAGTATTTTTGGGACAAATGTAAAACAGAACAAGAACTGTTCAAACACCCTCAAGATGAAAGCTCCATGTGAGACTACAAGCCTGTATCTGAAAGCTGACTAGCACAGGTACTGCCCAGGACTCCTCTACACTGGCATGCACAGCAGGGCTTACTTCCAGAGCAGCAGAAATCTGGGGAGCCGAACCGCCCTCAGTACCTTGGCATCCACTGATTTAAATGATGTTTCACATCTACAAAAATGTCCTGTATTTTCCTTTGCATTTCATTTTTTACTGGTGATGCTTCTGCCCTGGCAGGTTCAGCAGTGCTGCTTTTTATTACACTTTCTGGACCCAAGGAGCAAAGTCTCATTACTAGAGAACAGCAGGACATGTTGGCTGCTATGGCTCTTTGCAGCAATCAGCAGCATGAAGCAGGGGAGGTCAATTAGCAGCTTCTGCAATGGCAGTGTCCAAACTCAAGAGCTATTATGTCTACTTAGCACCTACCTCAGAAACTGTAGTTAACTACTTTGGAAACTCTACATTAGAATTAACACTCCAAATCTTTACTCGAGGCATTAGCCCTCCCATCTTTTCTCCAGGTAGCCCAGACTAGCCTGCACTAATATAATCTGGGAGGTTATAAAGCCTTGCCTCATGAAATAAATATTTTATTAAGTTGTTTGCTATTTTTCTTTCTGCCCTCCACTTCCTAAAGGGATTTTAGCTACTTAGGCATACACATAAGTCTACTGGGCACCCACTTAAGTATCAGCATAGATGGCTGGTACTGAGCTAAATGAATTTTTTTTAGGTAACATCAGTGTTTCACAAAACAATTACATGTTCTTAAGATTGGGATGGCACCTTTTACAATCACAGAACCATTTAGGTTGGAAAAGACCCTTTAGATCATTGAGTCCAACTGTAAACCTAATGCTGCCAGGCCCACCACTCAACTGTGTCCCCAATTCTTTTAAAGACCTCCAGGGATGGTGACTCAACCACTTTCCTGAGCAGCCTGTTACAGGGCATGACAGTCCTCTTGGTAAAGATATTTTTCCTAACAGCCAATCTAAATGTCCCTTGCTGCAACCTGAGGCCTTTTCTCGACTCCCATTTTACTACAATCTCCTTTTAGGTAGATGTAGAGAGTGATAAGCCTCCTAGTTTCCAGACTAAACAGCTCAGCTCCCTCAGCCACTTATCACAGGACTCATTCTCTATACCCTTCACCAGCTTAATCACTCCTCATTCAACATGCTTTTATTAAAAGTAATTATTTTTTTTTTTTTTTTAAGACAAAGCAGTATATGAATGTCAGCTGGGTGTTGGTACAATACAAAAATGTATTAGAAAAAAACTCTCCTGCTTTGGATGTGACAAGAATTGACAGCAGATGTTCACTGTCCCAACTATTGATACTTGACAATGCCTTAAAGCAGGTTTTAACACGGGAAAGTATTTTTCATTTAATTAAAAACACTATTTGGAGAAAAAAGAATTAAGAGAGTTTATAAAATCACAGACTGATTGAGGTTGGAAGGCACATCTGGAGGCAACTGGTCCAACCGCCTTGATCAAACAGGGCAAGCTACAGCCCTGATCTACAGTTGTCCAGGACCCCATCCAGATATCTTTTGCACATACCCAAGGAAGAAGAAACCACAGCCTCCCTGGGCAGCCTGTGCCAGTGCTCAGTCATCCTCACAGGAAAAAAGTGTTTCCTGCTGTTCAGGGTTACAACCTGTGCTTCAGATTGTGCCCCCTGCATCTTTCCTTGTCAGGGGGCATCACTGTGCAGATCCTGTCTACATGTTCTTTGTACCCTCCCTTCAGGTATTTGTAGACACTGGGGAGACTCTCCTGAGCGTTCCCCTCTCCAGGCTGAGCAGTCCCAACTCTCTCAGCTTTTTCCTATAGGGGAGGTGATCCACTGGACCTTCCCTGGACCCTCTCCAGTATGCCCATGTCGCTCATACTACAGGGCTCAGAAAGGGATATACTGCTCCAGGTGTGGCCTCACTAGCACTGAGCAGAGGGAAAGGATCATCTCCCACTCCCAGCCTGCTGGCAGTACTTTCCCTAATGCAGCTCAGAATCTCATTAGCCATCTTTGTGCAAGGGTACATCACTGGCTCCCATTCAACTCTGTGCCTACCAAATGATCTCTCCAGAGCTGCTTTCCAGACTGCATGGACCCCTCAGGTAGGGCTCAACTTTTAACTACTCCTTCTCCCTCTCTTTTCATTGCCTGGCAAAGTCACTTTTTCAGTAAGTCATTTAGTAGGCTTTCAAGACTTTCACAATAGCAGAAGAAGACCGTATGCAGAAAAATATGTCATGCACCTTTTATTTCACCACCTGTGCCTGATAAAATCAGTTGAAAAACACAACAAAACCTATAATTTTTTTTTTTTTTTTTTTTTTTTTTTTTTTTTTTTTTTTTTTGCTGAGCCACAACAGCCAGGGAACCAAACATCACCCAGCCTTGAATCTGCACATCTCTACAACAGAGGTCCAGCTGCTTGTTTTCTCAACAAGCTTGTCCTTGTGATCCAGCCTGCTCTGCTGAGAACAAGCCTCTTCACATGAGCCACAACAGGCAGTCCTATGCACAGCTCACACGGTGCTCATTAATTTTCTGACACAGCACAGAAAACACAAGATACACTTCAGGATGTCAAAATACTGGTTAAAGCAAGCAAAAAAAAGGCTCATGTTATCAAAACTCACACATAAGACATCCCTTATTTCACCTAGGTGGGTATGATCATTTGTATGCTGGGCATGAAAATACAGAAGCAGGGCAAACACTTTCAAGAAAATTCAAACAGTGATTATCTTCACCATACAAATATGATTAAAAACAAAGGTGCATGTGTTTGTTGATATGTTATCTGATACAGGTTATATAAACAGTATATTGTTTCTTATCTCTACCTGTTCAAATTGTGAAATAAACACACACAAGAGCAACTAGCTCGTCAAAAGGACCATTAGTTACAAAGAATCATCAAAAGTATCCAAGAGGGAAACTAATTGTACATAAACATATACATCAGTATTTAATGCATCAAACACTTTTAAAGCAACATAACAGAACTTGCTGAAGGGTTTCTTACACTTTATCACAGTATTCCTTCAATCAGTTTTAACCCTGAATAATATTAGAGCCCAGGCAATTTTAACACCAAAGGAAAAAAATCCTTTATCAACTTACTAGCACTGATGGAACAGACAGCAATTATCCTTCAGAATACGCACTGCTAACTTGAGCTCTTTGAAGCTGTGAAGTTAACTTGCACATTTGGGACTGGTTTTGGTTTGTTTTGTGCTTTTTTTGGGGGGGGGGAAGGGGAAGAAGGAAGGAAAGGGAGACGATCCAGCTGAAAACATGGTTGTGACTCTGGAAGATGTTGAGCTGCTTTTGACAAGCTTGTCAGATAAACACTTCCTTAACTCCAGTGGCACAAGCAGCCAAACCCACACATACAGGAGCACTTATGTACTTAACCCTGATTTTGGCAAGTACTTGAGCAGGCTAGGGAAAAGGGGCTTAGCACCCGACAACATTAAGGCACTGGACAGTACACACCATGAAACAGGCAGGGTATTTAAGCCAAAGAGATACTGAAAGCATCAGAGAGTAGGCATTAAATGCCAGCAGAATTCAGCTATCATTACCCTACACAAGCATTAAGTGTGTTCAAAACACAGGTTTTCTCCATGAATGAGGAAAAAAAAATCCTGAAGGAAATAAGTCAGCTCTTCAGAAATTGTGTTTCTTATGAATACTAACAATTACACCCTTCTAATACCATATAAAACAAGTGTTTTCTTTATCAGTACAAATAAATGAGCTATAATTAGAAACTAGCTGAGATAACGTGTCCCATCTGACCAAGTCTACATGGGCTCTACCACCCAAATCAATGAAGTAATCCTCAGCCCACTTCTTCAAGAGGACTGAGGTCATTGCATGCTTCTCACTAGCTCTTTCATCTATAGTTCAGCCAGTCTGGAATGGCAGGGATGGTCAGATTTCCTACACATACATATTGTTTGGCTTTCTACATAACCTTAAGTGTGGGCTCCTGGCTGAGCCTCCATGAGTTTAGGTCCAAAATCTCATGGAGCACTTTAATCACAAACTTCAAAGTCCTACATGGTGACCATATAGAGCTTCGAGCACTGAATACCTATTCACAAACCAGACTACTCAACTATTTTTTATTTTACTGAGAGCTACTTCTGTTCCAAGATATCAAAATATCCAGCTGTTTCAGTATTTTTGGTCACCTTTTTCCCCCCACTTCTCAAACCAGAAAACAGCTTTCCATTTCTACATTCCTTTTCTGTATGATTTTCATGCAGCCTGATTTGAAACTACTTTAGCAGAAGCTTTTGGGAAGATTGAGGGAAATTTCTCTGCAACACAGAGGTCTTAGAAAGTTATGTCCTTCCAAGAGCAGATGGTTCTGTAGTGGATACTACAGTGCATAGTTTACAGGGATTATCATCACTGCAAGCTTTACCCTAGGGAGGCTCACACTGAGCATTTCTCTGAACATCTTCTATCATCATCATTGCTAAAGCACTATGCTGGAGAACATACAGAAAAAAAGCTTTTCATTTTGAATGTACCCAAACACTTAGATTGCATCTAAATAATGATGACTAATAATCTTTTTTCAGTTTAGTAACTTCAAATGTTACATATAAAGCAATAACCATGACATTTTCCAGATCATAATCACCAAAAGTTTCTAGAATTTTTTATAGGTATGCAAAAGAAATTTGCACATAGTCATACTCCTTTAAAACTTGAATGGCCATCATAAAATGCATTATCATTGTCATTTAAAGTAAAACAGATACTGCTTTCAAGTCAGCACAGCTTTCAAATGACATAAAAGAGCTGTTCCTAGCATTACCCTCTGCAAAGCTGGAGACTAAATGAGCAGTTCAAAGCTCAGTAACTGATGCAAAATGCTACTGCAAAATGAGCTACTTGTGTCAGCACATCAACCTTCCTACCGTACCACCTCAGCCTCGCTCCAATGCCCAGCTCCATGAAGACAAAGGAAACTGCTAAGTCCAACAGCTCTGAAATGGGACCAGAAAAGCTCAATTTTTAAATCCTCTCCCTTTTAAATCAGGAAGGCTCCAAAATCTGCTAAAGAACTGCAAAGAAAACCCATGAAAGCCACCAATGCCTTTGTAGCACATGGGCTTTGCTACAGCAAGATTTTCCTTCCAAAGAGAAAGACCTAAGCTTCTTTTCCCAAACCACCACTTCAAAACATCACCTGTGATTTCAGTGGCCTTCTAATCACGCTATTTTATGGAAGCCCTAGCTTTTGGCTCAGAATTATCTAACTCTGTTTCTGGATTCAGTGCTAATCCCCAATCAGTCATATTTCCAGATTTAAATTTTCAAGTCCTTTGAGTAAATCTTACAGATTTAAAAGAAGTTACATAGATAGCAATGTTACTGTAAATAGAAAAAAAAATGCAGTGTAGTTCCAAGCAAATATTTACAAATTAGACTTAAGGAACACACAACTACCTACTTAAAAATGCTTGAATTAGTATAATGCTGTCAAAGACAACATTTCTACAAGATCCAGGTGGAACCATATCAGAAGACATGCCCAGCATTGGCAAATTGAGGTCAGCATCAGAAAAGCCAGCTATGACTTTTATGAGCACCATACAGTGGGAAAAAAGTTCCTTCTCACCTCTGATACTGCAACTGAAAGACCACAGTTAATTATTTACTTTTGTGCAATTTTTACAAAACATTGCTTAGGACAGTTCTCAGAATCCAGAGGAGGAGATAAAATTGCTAACATATCTTCTTACAAATACTTCTGTTTGAGATGTACCCATGACTAAAGGAACTACGATCAATTTTATTTTTAACACACTAAAAATTTGGGAATAATTTATTAAAATAGTTACCGACATATGGTGTGATTTTTTACGAGTGGTCAGGCACATCTGCCAGGGAAGTGAGTTATAGCTTACTAAAGTCTGATGATACAAGCTATCTGCCAAGAGATGAGAAGCAAATGTGACTCAGACAACAGTTTCTGAGTCAATACTGCAAAGAATTTTTACTTTAAAGGGTATACCTAATTAGGCAAAATGGGATCAACAAAGCCTTTGTGGCTTGGTGAAACTTCTCACTGCTTCTGAGGTTAGCCCCTGGCTGCTCCTGAAGCATTCTTCTGATATGCTTCTCACTTGCACTTCTAAAGCACTTCTCCGTTTAAAAAACTAAAAAATTAACTTAAAAACTTAAAAAACTACTCAAATTGTTTTTTATTTTCTCATTATGCTAGTCAGCAATGCTGGTGTGTATCCAATAACTTGAAGGGACTTAAAAGTTTCTACTAAGTCAAATAAAACCTGCAGCTTAAAAAAAATTGCCTAAAAATCACCATTTTATTCTTCCATGAATCCCTTTTTTCCCTATTAAAAAAGTCAATAGATAGCATACTAAAAAAAAAAAAGACCTTGTCCCTCATGTTTCTCCATAATTTAATATTGACAGTATAGGGTATACTCAACTTCTTGCTAGTGAAAGCTTAGTAGCAACTTGTATTTTACAAAATATGAACTTTCCAAAACATGTATATATTTTGTATACTTATTTAAGCTTGAATGAGTCTCAGAAACAAAATCAAAGTACCATAAAGCAAATAATATTGCTAAGTATGAGGGTAGAAAAATATCACTGATCACTCTAGTTAAAAGTAAATAAATGCATTGGACAAAAAAATAGGAATTAGGGAAAAAAAGGCAAGTAACACAAAATATTAAAAAAAGTGATGCAGTTAAATTACTGCCACCAGAGTTCTCTTATGCAAAGAAAACTCAACAGCAGACTTTCCTCCTCTTCTAACCACTTTCCTCCTGTGAGTTGTGTCCTTTCTGCCCACAGTCAGAAGGAACAGGCACTTATCTTCCACCCATCTAAGAGCTTTCCAAACTGAAAATTAGTGCCTGACAGGTTCCAGCAATGTAAATTTTTTTAATCATTCCTGTTGCCCCTCTACTGCAAGTCATGATCTGCTCTGTCAAGGAATCCTAAAACACAGGAAAAGGCCAAATCTCTCCTATTAACTGTTCCAGATCTGCAAAGGTACCTCTCAGCATTATCTGCATACCCACTTGGGCCTTTCTTTACTCATGCTAAACCACCCTAAGGTATCCCCAGCTTCAGCCACAGGCTCACTATCTGCTGTCCACAGTCACCTCTGCAACAAACAGTGTTCCCAGCAAGCAGAGAAGACCCCGTAGGAAGAAGCCATCATTTCTTGTTTCTCTTTATCAGTGCTCTGAAACACTTGCAAAAGATTCAACTGTATTCCCATACACTGCAATAAGTAAGAAATAAAATATTTGGTGAATGTAAGTTTGATAGGGGACTTGCAGAGGGGCACAAGGCACTGACACTCTGCCAAGATGGGCATCCAAAATTGCACATCCAATACTGTGTTTTACAGAAAAGTGTTTTTCCTCCCTGCCCTTCATCAAGGCTGTAGGGTCCACAGCTAATTAACAAACAATGTCCTGCCACACTTGCCTTACTGCAGTTACACTTACCAGACCTGCTGCTTGCTGGCTTTAGCAGTTATTCCCAAACAAATCAGCTAGACTTCATGATAGAGAAAATAATAACCTGTGACTGTAATGTGTATAAAATATTTTTTTCAGTGAATGAGCTTCATTTACTTGTGCTGAAAACCATGCACTAATCACCTCAAAACAAAAAAACCAACCAACCAACCAAAAAAAAAAAAAAAAAAAAAAAAAAAAAAAAAAAAAAAAAAAAAAAAAAAAAAGCCAAAGCTTTACAGAAGATACAACTTCAGAGGGCACAGATGAAGGACAGATTTATCCTTCCATGACACTGAGTGGGTGAGAAAAGCTGTACATGTTTTCTAGAGAACCTGCTGGACAGACACTCTGCAGCTGACAACAGGCTTTTGGCTGCTCTGTCTTTTTTTCAGCTGCTTTCCCTACTGATAAGGGAGAGGACAGAGCAAGCAGATGAGATGAATGTAGCCTCGCCAAATCATCCACAGGTCTTTGTTACCTGGAAACGAGAGCTATCATTTCACTGATAGCACAACAACAGAGGTGTGGAAGGGGAAAAGCTCATTGAAAGTATAATGCTATAAATCCTTATGGTTTATGCTAAAATAAGTGACTGAGAGCTCCTCTGTGTCTCTCTTTAGATTTAATGGGCTCCTCACAGACAGAGTTTTTTAAATTTCATGGATGCCTGTAGCCAGCCTTGGTATAGGCAACAGCCTCCTGCCTTAGGAGGATGAGCTGAAGCAGATGTGCACTTTCACCAGCGGGAGAAATCAACACCACCTTAATTTCTGAAAGTTTGTCTTTGCCTGCCTTTCTCAACCAGAATGCTGAAAACTCACAGGTGTGCCCAGAGCAAAAATTGTAAGCAAAATAGAAAGCCAAATTTATAAAAATAAAGTTTAGACAGACTTATATTCAATGGTGAAACATAGCTACATGGATATGGAGATAGCTAAGGCTGGTGTGACTTCAGTGCCCATCATGTCTACTTGTGGATATTACTGAATGTATGAGGGTAGGAAATGCTCCCAGGTATCATGTTCTATTTCCACCTCATAAGAATTTACATTTCTAAGTGCATATACAAACTAGCATCTGATGTGCTATCACTTTTCTACTTTGCATGAATTGTTTATTTTTTTTTACAAATAAAAAAAACCCCAAACCATTAACATAATACTGCCTATAGAAAACAATGCTGGAGAGGAGCACAAAACAGCAGCTCGAACCTGGTGGATGCAGTCACAGCTTACAGTGAATTTCCAATACAATATAACATTGGAAGATACAGGTACTGTCCAGTTACTGAACAACTTGCTGCCAGACAACAGTCTCAGCTGTCCTCTGGAGAAAACCATGAAAGGTTAGAAAATTCAAAGCATGATTCCTATTAATGCTTTAAACTAATATAGGCGTTACTTCCTAGAATTTTAATACCTAGTTATTGCCTTCTGCAAGTACAGTGCTGCTGAAAAGTTTAAAAGCAGCAGGCTACACTGCAAAGCCTGTATGTTGACCCAAAAAGGGAGTTACTTTCAGTGTGTGAAAACAGAAGCCATAAAGAAGTTTAATATTTCAAATATTTATGCACATATTTATCTTCAAGAACAAGTAGTGCCAAAGCATGAGGATGAAGGCATGAGACACCAGCATAACTACTAGAAAACTGTTGTGTTCACTAGGCTTACCCCCCTACCATAATAAATCTTGTGGTAGCATCCTGAAAGTCCAGGACCCCATTTGTAAGATAATACAGAGACACAATCAAACAATTTATCAGGGATCCAGCCCAGACCAACCTTATGTGGACCACTTTAGGACCCTCGTGGAGTCACTACTACTTCCACAGCACAACCCCCAATTCCAGGTTTGTGCCTATGCCACCAATAAAACCTGCTACGTGGTTTGCAGGAAGAGAAAACCTTTGACTGCTTGGATAATGCACTATGCTGGCTTTAGGGAATGTGTTTTCTGTACACACCTCACGTCAACACAGTCCAGCACACTGAACAGCAGTATCAGAAATGATAGCAACTGCACAGGCTCTGGTACTTGTAATTTCAGATTTTGATCTGAATGGCCAAGTAAACAACAATTCCTGCAGAGTAGCCCACCTCAGATGCACGGCTTCCAGTGCAGAGTGGCTACATTTATGTTGTCACTGAAACTCTCTGTAAACACCAATCTTGGTGTGCAAGTCAATGCTTCCTCTACATAGCTGTCAGAAACTCTGCAGAGAAGGCAGCCGTGTTTTAGTCAGCATGACAGCTACTACAGTGCATCATGCTCCTGTAAACTGCCTTAATGCCCAACTGCACTTTTAAGTACATTTGAACATCTTATTTTGACCTACACCTGTGGGCCATAATTACCAATTTCGCTGTCTAGGAACTGCTGCTGCTGCCCATATCGCCACTTGCCCCTGAGCAGGAACATAGAGAATGGGTCTCCTGAGTTGTTATTTTGATTTGTGGCAGGAGCTGTTACCTGTACAGTGCCAGTTATCCATTTTTGGACACTAATTATGTACTAGAAAATGACCATTTTGCAACCATTGAAGACAAGGTGCTTGCTGTGTAGGCCATATGTGGGCAAAGCACACAAGCTACTGCAACTCTTGGCTGAAGCAGATCCTGTCCTGAAGAGCAGAGCCTTCATGTGCACCTATATGCTGCAGTGCTGTGAAGTGAGAGGTACCTTACTTCTCTCCTAAGAGCACTGCTGTGTTTCCTGCAGAGGAACAGCATTCACAAGGGGTTTGAGAGAGACTGCTTCAGCTCTTGCTCAGCTGAAAGCATCCCTGAGTCAGTCAGTTGCAAGCTGTCCTGCTGTGCTGTGGAGATAAAGCCATCATACCTAAGGGGACTCCTAGAGCACCCCTTAACTACAGCCCTCCCAAACCACCACTATGTACCAAGAGGAATAAAACCGTGCTGGATACCTGGCAGAAAACATTCCTGAAAGGCAAAAACAATCTTACAGCTACTCCAAGACATCTCTGACCATCTGGAGGGGTGGTAGGATGGCTCAGTGGGTCAAAGAATCTGACCCCCAGAAGAAAAAACTTTCTCTGTCTTTTGTGAGGATGCAGAACATCTTTAATCATCTCCAGCTTCTGTAAAAGCATGCCCTAATTAGCATAAATATTTTAAAAAATGCTGCTATTCACAATAATTCTAAAGGCAACCTGAAAACTAATTAATAGTTCTGGAATATTTTTTTTTCTTTTCCTCTTTCTGGAGCACCATCTGGTGCCCTTCCTAAAATACCAAGGCTAGAGAATTATTTATGTGAGCTTTGACCACGTCTGAACAGCTCACAGGATGATGTATGTTTTTAATGCCCTGATACTGACAACAAGCCTTTTTTCTCTAAATTAATGGGAAACAAGTGTCGCACAGTGAAGATAAAAGTGACTTTGTGAAGTTTTATTCTTTAGAAATTGCCTTTTGTAACAAATGAGGGTCTTTGCAGAAATGTCAATGTCAGCCTGTCCGACCAAAGGGAAGGATGCCATGGCACATGTGGTGTGGGTTGTGTGTGCATGTTGGGAAACAATGGTATATCAGGTTGGTCTTAATTAGGTCATGAAAAACAAACAAACAACCTACCCCAACCCAGCCCCACCACATACAGAAACAAAACTCTAGATCAACCCATGTCACCCTGCAGCAAAAGAGTAGCTGCCTTTAGCTTCTCACAGGTACAAATCAGCTTTTTAGGCTGATTAGTTTAATTTTTCTAATATGTTTTTCTTTTTAATAAATACATTTTATATGCAAATTCACACAGAAAAAAACAGATGTTTACAGCCTAAACCAAGCCACAGATCCACAGAATGGTTTGGGATGGAAGGGACCTTCAAGATCTTCTAGTTCTAACCTCTAGGCCACAGGCAGGGTCACCTTCCCCCAGACCAGACTGCTCAGAGCCCTGTGTTTGAACACTTCCAGGGATGGGGCAAAAAAGGGTGAAAGGCTGGGTTTTGAGACCCAATACAGGTGCTGGGTGTACCAGACCCCATGGAGCAGGGCTGCAGTGCAGCCCCTGCTCACCAGCTGGTGCCCAGCCATTCCCCCTTCTGGAAAGCAGCATGGGGACCTTTGAGCAGGAACACACAGCTTTTGCACCAAAGGGCTGTGAACCTGGACCTTTGCAAACAGGACTCAAAAGTAACTGTTAAAAACCAGTCAACAAGAAAACCTAAACTCTCCATTTACAGATCCCTGGACTCACCAGCAAATCTCAAAGCACCTACTCCTGGACATAACTGCTTTTATCCTTGTTTTAGAAGAGCACAGAAAATGTCCCCAGCCATGCGGTGTGGAGAGCTGCCAGCTGCGGCAGAGCTGGGATGGGGAGAAGCAGTGACAAACAGTTGGCACAAAGCAGCTTTAAACTGGGTGACAGACCTCCAGGCTGCAGAGCTGTAAGTGTTTCATTTTAAACCCTTAGCATTATCCTGAAGTACTGTTTAATAAGCATCACGCCTCTGCTTTGAGGGTGAAATACCAGAAAGTCCCTAGGAGAAGCTTCACACCTGAACTCGCCTTCTGTGCACCAACAGCTGCGTCAAGAATTATTTTTTCCTCTCTAGGCAGTCTATATAAACACCTGAAACTGGCTGCTACAGTATTGAAATTAGTCCAACATAAGATAAATATCCATCATAGCCATTTAAAAAAACCTCTCAATATATTAAGTGCTCTAAAATCAAAACAAGGCACCTTAAATCAAGCTGAATGCATCTGAGTAGATTTTCATTATCTGGATTTATCTTAGGTACATGTCATTTCTGTCTCATTAAATTGCAATATAAATTGTACGCATAAAAATATTAAACATTTTTTCTTCTCAAAATGACTAAAATGTGATAAAAGCCCACACAATACTTTCCCTTGCCTTGATGTTTGCAAGAGAGTACCATATGGCTTGTCTGAATCCCTCAACAAGTGTTTTCCTGAATTCAAAACTAATTTGATTTGGCAGCTCCTTCTTTAGAAAAATATAAATTCCCGTAACATGTTTTAAATTATATTCTAGTTAATAAAGCATTATTTTCTTCTTTGAAGTACAAGCAAGCTTTTACACCTTTTTCATCTTCATCATAAAGGTAAATTCTTCATCTTTCAGAACTGGCAGTAGTATTTTTTCCAAACAATCTTCTCTGCACATCACTAATAAAGTAATATTTCATAGTTGTCTCCATGCCTCCCCTGTATCTCAACATATTAGGGCATACCAAAGATCCAGAGTATATGGTAATCTTTTTTTTAAACAACTGTGTATGCTAAAAAAGAAAATCAAAGGAAAAGAGCCTTATTGAAACCCTTTTTCTCCTATAGGGGAAGGTGCAGCACAAAGTTCTCATGACTGGCAAAGGCCAGGCAGGCAGCATTTGACAGGAGGAATACTCTGAGCTGGTTTTCCACAGTTGTACTACAAAAGACCATCCTTCCTATGACTTGTCTTCCAAAACAACCAAAGTAATTAAATCAACTAAGGGCTTTTTTGAACAGATCTGCTTATAGGCCATGTGGTATAATAGTCTGGTTTTGTCCTGAATTTCACACCAGGATGAAATCACTTTATTTTTCAGGATGGATGCAATAGCTACAAATAGAATTTGCTGTTTAGTTACACTTCAGAGTACAAAGTAGTTTATCATAGGTTGCTTCTGTGGGCCTAAAGAACCCTGGACTACAGGTTTTAGTACGATAAACCTTCCTTACAGCTGTGTTACAGGCTTTTCTTTACAGCAAAGAAATGAAGCTTGTCTGACTGTTGCACACAGGTACCTCCGCAGCAAGACAACAAGTTAAGAAGCTGACAATTTCCACTCAAGTTTCACAGGAATGTAATAAGTACTTCACATCAAAAGTGTCTGAAGATAGGGAAGAGGGGAAAATAAATTAATAAAAAAAAAATATTGTGGTCAGGTGAGAAAAAGACTGCAAAATTTAAATTGACAGGTTACCAGAGCATCCACCCTGTGGAGATGCTTGCACAGAGGAGGCAAGTTTCCACAGGACCTTCCACCAACTTTGTTTGTGGACACACTGATGGGCATGAAGCCATGGGAAAAATAGCCATTATTAGGTCTACTGCCCCTCATTTCCTTAGTTTCATCTCCACACCTTTATATTCAGTCATTTCCGTGGCTGAGGGTGACCTGCACCATGCTGAACAGACAAGGCTCTGCGGGAGGCAGGCACCTGGGAACATGAGTCGCGGAATAATGGAGAGATGGCAGGAGGACACAAGCGAGCATCAACCCCTTCCCTGCTATCTGAATTAGTCATCAGCTGAAATGATCCTTAACAAGGTGAGCTGCAGCTGTAGACCTGGTTTTCTATCTCCAGCCATTAAGGGATAGAGGTATACTGTTCTAGAAATAGTCTTACTTCATTAAAACTCTTATTTGAAAAGCAGGAAAACAAGAGGAAAAAAGTCTTCATCTCCCAAAACCAAAATTCAGGCAATGAGGATGCAGCAGATTTTCTGTATCAAAGCACAGTCCTAACTAATCTTACAGAAGCAATTCTAATTAGGCAGGAAATGAAGAACAGTTCATTTCAGACTGGCTGAAAGAACAGTGGATTGATTTAAATCAAATCACTGATTTTAATCACGGATTTAAATCAACCAAGCAGGACACCTTGATTTAGCTCATCAACTTTAATCTTGTACTTTTTACTTTTTACCTAATGAAAGTTCATTCATTTTGTTAAGATAATGTGAGGAATTGTGAAAAGAACACACTTCATGTAAAAATGGCTTAAAATCTTTATTCTCACTCAACATTAATGACTTGTGACTTCAATGCTTGAATTGACTATTTTTTTAACAGTTAAAAAGCATAGCTTTTAAAATTCATTCACATTTTAATGCTTATGAAACACACTGTAAATTATTTTAGAGATGGTAATAAATCTAGGTCTTGATAAATGTAAAGATTTCTGCTTAGGTGTCTTCTAAAACTCTCTGAGTAAAACAACTCCAATTTGAGACACCACAGACTTTAATCCATTTTTGTGAAAGAACATTAGAGCACAATTGAAGATAATGCATTATGTAATTTAGTTACACCTATTAAAAGTACAAAACCTGACACTGTTCAACATTCTCTTTTAAAAAAAAATTAAAATCTGTCAAGATATTTTTGCAACTGTGTTAATACAAAAAATATGAGGAAAATGGTGCTGAGATCACAACAATGAACTGTTCAGAGTACTTTGAATATGAGATAGAAATCCTGTTTAAATGCTACACTAGGAAAAGAAAAAAAAACTTCATAATTTATGAGGGAAAAAATTCTGAAGCAAGTGTCAGCAAATAAGGAAGAGGACATGTAGGGACAATCCTTGTGCTGGAAAAGAGCTGGAGGTGACAGAAGAGCAGAACGGATTTCATGTGTAGGTACGTGTAATACAATGTGGCAGCAGAATAGAGAACAGCAAAGTGTATTAATAAGAATGAAGAGAGACATTAAAATGAACTAAGGGATGTTTCAGGAGAATGGACTGAGAGACACATTACTACTAACACCTAAATGTCACCAGTGTACAGTACTGGTGTTTCATTCAATATTTTTTCCTTTTTTTCCCTTTAGAGTCTTGACAGCAAGAAAAGTTGTAAGAAAACACTCATTTTGTACCAGTGCACACCAAGACATACCTCTCCATATAAAACCCAGCAAACCAAACACAGAGTTACATCAGCTAATAAATACAAGACAAAAGCACAGGGAGCCTGTAGCCATTTTAATTGTCGATGTATCTCAGTATCTCATTTTAATTGTCGATACAATTCTGACTGTTTTGGTTAGGGAAAAGCTACAGATGAAAAATATCAACTCCTAATCTTTATGAGCTACTATTTAAATCTCCACCAGGGTGCTGGGGCTCTTCTAAAAATGAGCAATGAAAAAATGGTGATGCTTTATTCATTAGTCCTGCCCCCAGCAGGCACTCAAAGCTGCAGTCAGAGCAGCCTATTTCCCTGTCAATGTCTTAAGCACCTTTCCCTTCTCTCCTTAGCTCTGCAAAGCTCTGAAAGAAAGATAGGGATGGAACCCATCTCGAACCATTCTGAGCCAAAGCAGACCTAAACAAAACTTACAATTCCTCCCAAAAAAGATTAAGTATGTTTGATTTGCTCATATTCTACCTCAGAAATCGCTGAGGATAATTTTTCCACTCTTACTGACAATGTTCTTGAGTAAGAAAAGATTTACATTTGCATTTGAAGCGTTAAGGTACTTTTCCTTATAAACTATGGGAACCTGCAGCACAAAGTGTCAATCTGCTAGCCGAGGCAGATGCAGTGATTCTGCTTTTAGTTTTCTCTGACATGGCAAAGAAAAGAAGGACTTTTTAAACATCACTTGAGAGCACACAAGTGATAAGAACAGTCAACCCAGAAGGAACATTCAGAAGAAAAATAGACAAAATCAAGCTCCCATGGGCAAATGGTGAAGATTTAACAAAAACTCCAGACTGCCGGCCTTTGGCGTACATGCCAGATAAATTAAAGTACAGCTTAAACAGCAATGCGGAATTTCTCCTGCTTTATGATTAGGAGCTTGAGCTACTTAGTTTGTTCATTTGCTTTGGAGGTAATATTCCACGGCCCAAGCTACATAACCTATGCACTCTTGGTAATTGAAGTTCAAGTTAGCTACCTGCAGCTCCAAAAAGTTAAAAGCAGAACACAGCTGCAGGTGTATTTGCTGGGTACCACAGTCTTGGAGGGTTGACCACTACAAATACATGCAACAGAGCAGGTTACAGCATCTTAAATAGTTACACCCTTCACATAACAGCATTTAAGTGCCAAAAGAAAACTCTGCAAAAGCATAGATGTGATGCCAGTTAAGAGTGAAAGGGGTGGCACCAGGAAATAAAATCAGCTGCGTTAAATAACAACAGTGCTAGCATATTGGTCTCTAAGCATCTTTTGCACAGTCTTCTCTCCCCTCCATCCCAGCAGGATTACCTAGTGGGATTACACCACGGACCAGACAGGCTTTTGAAAGCTGCATTTGTTAACGTCACCTCACCCTCCAATGTTATAAACCAAGTTTATGCAATTTGGTGTGGACTGTTCAACCTTGGCCTTCCTTTCCAGCAGAGGGGAGGGAGAGAGGGGACAGAAAAGCTCTCTCAAAGTCAGCATTTAACTTTCTCCTCTCAAGTCTTCACACCTGCATCTTTTAAAATTACAGGTTTTAAGTGAAAGTAAAACTCAGTGCCTTCAAAATTCTGTAAAACAAAACCCCATACTTTCTACGCTTAGAGAGCTTCCATAAATCAGACTATTAGAGCTGGACAATGAAACTGGTTAAAATGCTATTTCAGGGCACTGAAGATGCCCCACGAGGTACTTTATCATCTATCTCATCTTAAATATAAATATATCACTCAAAAAATAATAGTATCAGAATATACACCTACACTGCTTATAAACCTCAGCCTCTACAAGCCCCCTCTAACAGGAGGAAAGCTGCACTTCTTACAGGCAATGAATACATCTTTGAATTCATGTGTTTATTTTTCAAAAATCACTAAGCTTGTTGAATTTATATACTAAAGAGAAAAAAACATCAAACCTTTTGGTAATCAACAGACCCCCCAAAGAAATAGAGCATCTATTTAGCAAAATAATAGCTATCCCAGCAGGTTTTGGCACACCTAGCTGGATACACCTATGCCAGCTGCTGCAGTCAGATGCAAATCAAGGACAAACTTTTCCCTGTTTTCCATCACAGCCAGAATTGCTATGCTTAGTCACTTATCATAACAGAAACACATGCTTAGGAATAATTACTAAAAAACTCCTTACTCTGTACTTTTCACCAGATTTCACTGTGCAGATTAATCAAAGCATAAAACCTAATGATAGGTTAAACCTCGGACTTAGCTGTTTTCAGGACACTTGCTATGTGCTGACACACCTGCTTTCTTGTGTCTTCTGTATTTCCTCTATTCATCTATCAAAGAAACAATCCTATTCCTGTCTTGTGGAGACAGCCACTGGAGAGAAGTGAATCATATTTTAACAAGTAGCCTTTTGGCTCTGTTCTATTCAAAGGAGCCATACATTCAGGATAACACTGAGGTGGTTCTCTTTTCTACCTAACTTCACATTGTAATTTTTGTGAAGAACACATTTAAGCAGGCGTCTTCAGTCCTATGGCTTTTTGATCCTAGGTAAACTGTGGGGTTTTTTTTTAAATGTCTACACTTTATGCATTAGTATTTTACACTAAGAAAAAAACCCAGTCTTTGGAATAATTCTTTCCTTAGAGTTATGTTGCATCACCTTAACCTGTGGTTTGTCTTCCACTGAACACCGAATGCAGCATTTTTTTTATTTTCATTGTTTACACAGGACATGCCATCTTAAACAGAGTTTACATTCTTCTGTGATAGCAGTTGCTTTTCGACATGTGTATAAAATCATTTCCATTAACAACTTGTTTTTCAGGTTTAAAAAAAATTCACATGAAATAAGTTGTATAAATGTGAAACTTTGTTAAAACTCTCATTATTCCTAGTAAAAAAAAAACCCAAAAAAACCCCCCAAAAACGTTCAACTAGAGATTATTAGCATTGCACTGGGTATTTCAGGCCAAATAGTAACACTTTGATAGCTGATAGCTAAATAAAAATATTTCTGATTATAAGATTTGCCCTTGAAGTTAAAAAATAAGTGCATGTACAATCTTTTTGAGAAACTGACATTCTAGCTATCAATTTTTTGAGGGATAATTTTAAAGTTTATATTGGATATAAGCTGAACCTAACACATCTGGTTTTAAAGGTATATTGCAAATAACAAGTTCAACATTTCACAGATATATATGATACATTCCTAGATTTTGAATTATTTAAATACATTGAACAGTGACTTTCTTCCATAGTTACAAAATTTTAGACTATCACTTTCCTGTTAAAAAAGACAAACAAACACAAAAACCCCCAAACCAAAAAACCTAAAAACCTTCAAACTTGAATTTTTGACATATTTCAGTGCTTATGGGCTAGAAACCTAACACCACCTAGGTGTATTCTGTAACTTGCTTTTGCTACTGTTGAAAAACCACACATTTATGACCAGGTTATGACTTTTCCTCTCCCTGCCACCAGTCTAAAGCAAGAGAAGGGATCCAGTTCAGCTCTTCCAATGCAAACAGTCTGGCAAGTGGAAATTCTAATTTACTAAGAATTTTACACAGTTCTGCAGAACCCTATATACAGCAAAGCAGAAGCTACAAAGCTACAAAGATGTTAAATCTTTAATCTATTAGGATTCAACCTCTGCATTATTCTTTCACCTCCATATTCCTGTAATATCATTGAAGGACAAATAAAATAATTTGAAATATTCAAGTTAGCAGATGAAAATGGGCCTTTTCAAAATATTAAGAAACTGTTATATGCACTCAACTGAAAAAGAAATTAAAAAGAGATTTTACATCTCAGGTTTCTGGAAAGAGAAAGTGGGTTACATGTAGGGTATGTATGTACCTACACATCTGTTTACGTCTATGTTCATTCACACTATCAATATGGACAGATTTCACAAAATCTTCTTTTCAATCTCACACTCATATATTACTGAAACATCAAATAAAAAAAAAGAGCCACCATGCCCTGCCCCACCCCCCAAGTTAGGGAACTCATTACAATTTTTTGAGATTTCAAGAAATCTCAAGACCTTCAACTTCCCTTTAAGTGCATGAAGAGAAGATGTAACGCAATAGCTGTGGCTTGGGTTCTGATTTCAGCTGCAGCTGCATAGATCACTGAAACCTAGAAGTTATTCTAGGTTCATACTAGAGCAAATAAGATTTGGCTCTACATTTTTAATGTCATCATGTATGTTTTTTAAATCACAGTGGAAAATTTTGTTATGGCCACCAGAAAAAAAACACTGAAAGCTGATTATTTCAAATCTCCACATCCTTGCTTCCCTCCCTGCTCAAGGCAGTCAACCAACACAGCATTATCTTTCATGCTGCATCTAAATTTATTCTCTTAAACACACCAGTCAGTTTTCATGTAAAGCAGGGTGCAAGACTTTATGTAAACCAAATACCTTAATTTGAATAATTTACTGCTAGGAAAATTATATGTTCTATATCTAGAGTAACAAGCAAAGTATTAATAGAAAGCCACAACCAACATATGAGTATTAGAGAAAGGAAGCTCTGAATAAAGAACAAAGACACTTGTATTCTTGTTCTGCCACCAAAAAATTAAACTTTGTGAATCAGGCAAATTGCTTTCAAACCTTTAACCAGCTCTATAGTATTTTGTGATAATATTACGTTGTGGAAAAAAAAAATTGTGAATTTAGTTAAATGATCCAACACCTGACTACTGATATGCAGTTCAGGTTTTCATGAAACATGTAGTTTTAAACTCTGCATGGTTAAATGCTGAAGGTACATAACAAATGATGACAAACTGTTCTGATTTAAAGGCAAATACTTGCATTTCATTAACACAAAACAATTATTGTATTTTCTATATCATTAGAGTTTCAGTACCTCAAGGCACCATAAAGCCTAAATAGGGCGGCAATTCAAAGCAGTAACTGCCTTCCTACGGCTGTTTCCTTTCTTGATTTAAGCACATTCATACCTAACCCAGGTGCCCAAGTAGGCAGGTGGAAGTTGGACAGCAGTTCTCTTATCTGACGCTTTCCTCTGATGTGTACAGTGCACGTAGATAACTGGTTAATGAATGTTGGCTTTACCTACAGATCATAAAGCAGGCTGAACCTGTCCTGTAACATCCTTGAAGATCAAAACGATCTCTAAAACAGGCTGGGTTTCAAACTTAGACAGTAAACAACCTGTTAATGCCCACATTCTTTGGGAGCAAAAGAAACCTGACGAAAACCCCACAATTTTGCCCAAAGGTTTCTCCTGCCTTCAGTCTTATCCAAGCAACTCACAGGACTCTCTCTGTTGAGTCCCTCTCAGGCTGATGAATTCTTTGTTTCACAACAAACTCAAAGAGATCTAAGCGATTTTGCTGACTTTTGCCCAAACAGGCCAACACAATCAGGTTTAGGGCAGAACAGCTCAGGAAGCCCACCGAGGCACATTGAGTTTTACCTAACACTTTGTTACTGGATTACAGCACATGTGCTCCCTTGGCTGACCTGCATTTCCACTCTAGGGATGGGTACTACAGGAGTAGCTGCTTCTGAAGTAACCACATAACTGCTATTTAATCCAGCTTCTATGGGCATTGCAAAATAACCCCTCTCAATGCACAGTTAGTATAAAAATACACCAATTTCCACAGAAAAATCTGAAATTAGTCTGATAGCAAAACCTTTGTGAGCCTTTTGTGGAGTTTTATGACACACCAGCCTTATATATCTGGGGAATAAATAAACTGAACAAACACAGTAATAATTTTTCAAATGATTCTTTAAGACATTCTGTAAGTATTGTAAGTTGAAATACGAACCTATAAAGTGCTTCTGAGATTCTAACCTCCAGGTTTAATTGCATGAATTAAAAAAATTGTTATAATTTGGCACCCAACTGTGAAAACAAAACCACCATTTTCTGTTTCGGAAAAACAAAACAGATTCTGCTTTCAGCTTGTTTTTCGTGAAACATAATGTGGGAAGAAGCAGCTTTAAACTGCTGCTTTTAAGCGTCACTTGGAGGCACGGCTACTTAGAAAATTAAACCCATAATACATTGTATTACAAATGCAACTCCAGGTCTCTTGGGTATTAACCTCATGTTCTAAACACAATTTAATTTGGCTCTGCTGCCTGTCAGAAAATTGAGAAGAGAAAATGAGACGGTAACTTTTCCAGTACAGCACAGGGATCACAGAACTTGCTATTCCACTACTGGAATCAAAATCACTGTGTGCAAATACTAGAATTACTCCTTTTCACTTTCTATTTTCTGTTCAAAAATTATGTGACAGCAAAAAGCAGTCAGTGCAGAAAATATTAAAACACACATCTAATCTACTTGATTTTAGAGATGTCAGCATATTTTTATCTGTTATTACAGATTAGCAATCTTCCATACTGCTCAGATACCACAATTTCTCTCTGCATTTCAAATGTTGGCATTGTTAGGGTTTCCATTACCGTGGCATGAAGCAACCTGGAGTCTCAGCCTGCACTGTACCAGGTGCTGCACATCTCTGGAAGAAGACAGCCACAAACCCTTGTAAAACAAGCAAGGCAGAGGGACAAAATTAAAGGCAAAACATTTATTCTTCCACTTCTTCTCCCCACTTCCCTGCCCTCAAAGAAGCCACGGGAGGTAGGATCCGGTGAGCAGACACTGATGTGCTTTGGAGCTGAGAGGCTGGACCGTGGAGCTGGGAGTGCCACTGCAGAACAGGTCACAGCTGCTGCTCACCAGCAGCCTCAGCTGCACACAGAAACCTGGAAACCTCACTCTTTGAGATGATCTTTCTCAAATCTCAGCCTGAAATTGCAGAAAGGGGCAGACCCATCACTAACAAAGGGCGAGAGTCTGAAATCATCTTCTCCAGTAAGATTAACCCAGGAATTCAATTGTAAATATGCCATTGCTGTGGTACCTTGGTTGTCCTGTTTTAAATGGTGAAAAGGCAGGAGATGAGAGGGGCTAAGAGGCAAGGACAGCTGCCTTCCTAGGGACAGAACATTTCACAGATTCAAGAGATCTTAAAACCTGTTAAGTCCTGGGCTTGCAGCCACAAGCTCTGTGAGCACAATAAAGGCCAGCTCTGGAGGAGTCCAGACAAAATAGACACTAAGAGAAACAGCTATTTCATGCTTTTCCAGGTCTGGCTTACAAAAATGACATTTCCCTGTAAGTTCTCCTGTTAGCAAATCCCCATGGATGCTGCTACCAAGGGTGATGAAAAATGAAACATGAGAAGGAAGCAGAGTCTGCATCCACTGGTGCAGGATGATCAGCCATAAGCAAGAGATGTACTGTTTGCTCCACAGCTCTGAACACTCACCACTTACCACATAACCTCATGTTTTTCATCTGAAAAGTGTATAGCTGATAAAGCTGCTCCTGGACAGTAACCTTATTATTTTTAATAGTGAGGAAGAAATAAAAGTAGCAGAAACTACAGAACAGTAAGCCTTGATAAGCAACAGATATTTTACAACAGATATTTTACTTCAGTTAAAAATTACTGCAGAATATTTATAAATCAGGGTTCTTCTCAAAAAAATTAATCAGAGATATATTTCTGCATGAGCAGAAATATATCAATTTCAGAAATATATCAATAAGACAGCACAGATATTAACATGAATTTAGAGATTGCTTTTTGGATGATCAAGGTGACATTTATATAAGCATATAAATCTGATTTCCTGAATTGCCCCTTAGTCACACCCTGAGAAGACATCCAGCTTGGCATCCCAAGGCTAAGCACAACCAATTGCACTTCTTAAAATTATCATGTCTCTACACAGCATGAGATCCCCCAAAATTCTGTTATTATGGGTAAGCGAAATTCTGCAATGTCTTGTACAAAATTGTACAAATCTATAAAATGCTCTATTCATCATATCAGAACTACAATTATATATTTGGTGATTAAAACACCCCACAAACCTAATATCCCAAATCTACCCCAATGCAGCAAATTCAGTGCTGTAAGTTGTCTAAGAAACAATTTTTTTTCTTATTATTTGAAGACACCTCTGAAGATATCCTAAGAGGAAAGCAACCAAAATCCTTCTATACCTTTAGAAGTGTAATTTTTTGAACCAAACTTTTGAACAAGGATTTGTAATAAGGTATTTAAAATTTAGTTTAACCTTGTTTGTGGATTTCTTCAGTTTGCTCCAGGAATTTAGACCCCTCATCTTGGAAAACATGCCAAACAGAGCCAGTTGAAGAGCACAGGCCCTTAGATATATGTCAAACAGACATGTCCTGTAAATTAAAAGCATTTTCCCCACCTTTTGTAAGGTGTCATCAAGCAAATTCCCAGCTATAATAGGATCCACAACACATGTTGTTGATAGCTGCAATCCCCACACTTCCCTCCCTCTTCTCTTCTTTCCTGCCCAGTTGCAGAGAAGTGTAGAGCACCAAGTGCTCCCTCTTCATGTATACAAAATAAAAGTTCAGGATGTAACTCAGCCCACATTTCCCCAGCTAGAAACTAACCTGGCTTGGACTCATCTCCATCTGGAAGAAACACGTGACAGGACATTATGGAGGGGAAAACTGCACAGGGGACTCATCACAGACCCAAGCCAGGTGCTTTTTCACTAACACCACTTCTTCCCACATAATCTCATGGCACTCTAAAAACGGTGTTATAAAGGCAAACTGTGTAAATACATTTTGGGGTTTTTTTGCTGTTAAACACATGTGAAATATTCCATGTCAAAATAAAAGGACAAGCAAACAGTTTTTCAAAGGAAGAAGGTAATAAATTACTTATTTACTCTGCTTAGTGGGATACCCTGTCATGTCTCCAGGACCTCCATTAATGCTCCCAGTCCTCCTTTGGTTTTCCACTCATTACCTGCAGGCCTAAAAAGCAAACAGCACTGTGCTCTAAAAAGCTTGCTCTTGCCAAGTACAGAAGCAGAACTCCCAGTTTTTCTGGTGTTCATCACTTATAGCTTAGTTTTATATAAAGTTTTTAGTGGAAGCAGGAATACAGATCAGCACAAGCAGAAAGTCAGCCAAAGATACAGCTTTAGGAATAGTCAGCTCTGGGTAGGAGTGTACCCACTGTGCCCCTACACATCCTGCAGAATCACAGGCTCATAACAAAGTCTGGGTTGAAGGGGGTTTGGAAACCATCCAGTGCAACCTTCTGTTTAAAGGAGACCCCAGATCAGGATATGCATGGCCCTGTAAAGCCAATTCATAACTATTTACAGTGAAATACTACATTTTTATCTAATCCTCTTCAAATTAGCTAACAAGAGTAAGAAGAACACTCAAATACCAGATAGGTGTTGACTTTAATGGAGAACTTTCATTTTGACTGATTTTCACATATTAAGTTTTCTCTTCAAGGAATGATCACTTCTAATACAATTTCAAGACAGAAAGCAAATGCAAGAATAAAATCTTGCAAAATCTCTCCAAAAACACCCAATATCCCCTAGCTCTAATATCCAAATCACCCAATACCCTCTAGAGTTTTTTAATAACATGGAGATAACATACAATAAAAATGCAGTTCCAGAGACTTTACCAAAACATCCTAGAGACCTTGTACTCCAGTTGCCATCTGGTGTAAAACCCAAGCCACAATATTGTTTTCCAGCTAGAGACAGAAAGAAGCTGATGAGCTGTTTTGTAATTATTGTGTGACAGTACTAGAATGCATTGTTTGTGTTGGACTTGGGTCTGTCTAAATCTTGCTGATATCAATCAGCTTCAGTGAGTGCTGGATCAGATCCACACCTGAGAATTTAAACAATTTAATTAAGGCTTTGTCAATCCCAGAGTTTGTTCAAGAAGCATCTTACCGTTAAAAGAAGCAGACAGGTTGTTCCTTTAAACTTGTAAGGCTCTCCCTTGAGGACCACAGCAAACATTTTAGGTCCTTGATCTACAGCTAAGGTTAATCTGTTTTAACAATGCCCTAATGAGCTAAGATGTGCCAGATATTGATGAGACAGGAAGCAGAACAGAGCCTTGATTAACTGAAGGGCAAATTAAGTTTTCAGCTGAATCCTGGGACACTGAAAAAAGAGCAGGTGGAAGAAGGAAGAAAATTTGTCTCCTGAAGAATAAGGAAAGATCTGAAACTCTAACTCTTTGTGCTGAACAGATAACTACAGGAAAGACATTTGGACAAAGAAGAATTACAATCAATCAAAACTGGAAGGCTCAAAGGGTGCTTCCATTAAGAAACTCAATATCAGATTAAGACCACAGGGAAGAAAGATCCTCTGAATGTGAGTTTTATTAAAAGGAGTATTTTAAGAAAAGAAGAAGAGAAAGAAATGTGACTTCAAGTTGTGAAAGAAGGCTTCCTGCCTGCCCTGAATTCTGCACCTGATTGCTAAAATAGGTGCTATTTGCCCTTTCAGTAGCCACCTCTGTGGATTTTATCAAAGACTTCTGGTGGGAAACAAGGATCACCACCTACTTGTTAGGAAGAATTACAACAGTATTGTTAGATATGCCTGGACCACCAGTCTCCAAAAAACATCAGCAGCTGCTGAGAGGGCACTTCATCTCTTGAGGCTGTGATTAACTATTCTGCATCTGATGCTGGGAAGCAAAAGAAATAGTCTCTGCAGCCAAAATATGAAGTCAAGAACTTAACAGCTGATCATCAAAGAAATCATTCTCTAGGACATATGCAGACAAGACATGATCTGTACCATTGCATGTATATGGGGAAATGTTAAGAAGTAACGTTTCTTGTAACATAAACTGCAACAAATCAAGGGAAACACATCACCAAAAGAATTATGAGGAAAAAAATTGATGATTTATATTTAAGTAATGTCACTCTAGATGGTTCTGAAATTTGCTGTTCTTGTTAGTCAAGGTTCCTCTCATAAAGTATCACTGAAAGAAGCATAACATTGAGAACAAAGATACCAGTAAAAAAGGTGAGGAACCAGAAACAACTGAATAACAAGAAGTTAGACAGAAAAAAAATTTAAACTGATTTATTTTTAACTGAATTGAAAGTGATTCAATACCAAACACTGGCAAAATTACCATGGCCCATCAAAATTGTTTTACGTGATATAAAAAAATAATTTCAAAGAACATTGAAAAAAATTAAGAATCCTAATTTCTTTTGACTATTAAATCACTAAATACTTTGTGGGTCTTAAGCTTCCTAATCTGTAAAGAGCCTTTTGGTACCATAAGCCATTAAAAAAATTCTTTGTTAAGTTTTCTTGGAAAACTATCAAGACCAGTATCTTTTGTATATCTCTCTGAACTGTGGTTTAGTAAGTAGGGCTTTCTAAATGTTGTTGCCCATACATCTCAGTAATGTCAAAATCATCTTTGTTTTTTAGCATACAAATTAATTTTGATTCATGAACATTCCTTGAGCTCAGTAAAAATTTGCTTATACCAATATCTGAAGCATACAGAAAACCTACCAAAAAATGCAGCTGAATACACTACCACTACCACTCCTGGCTTATCTATTCATGCTGTAAGATTTCCATTTCAGCTCCTCAGCAACTCCCAATTCTTTCCTGTTAAAGGTAAGTATTATCAGGGCTAAGTATACTTTTCAAAAATTTGCCTGATTTTTTTGTATGCTGATGTAAAGCTTACCAAGCATTTGCTACAAAAACACAGTCCTAAAGTCATAAACTCAGGATATTTACCTTGCTATATTTTTGTTACCCCCAACAGAACCTATCTAAAAAAATTAATAAAGCAGTAAACTCAGGTAAAACTGATTTCACCTAACTGTAATTACATTCAGTGAGGGTTTTTATGCCACTTCAGCATCACCTTTATGCTCAGATGAGGGAAAATGGCATTTCAAGGGAGCTAACAAAGAATAGTCTTCCTCACAGTGAATCATGCCCTCTTGGCCGTGAGCAGATGCTGTTTAGACAGCTGACTCAGATGTACACCTGCCCAAGTGGTCAGATAAATTCCTGTGATTACTGTACTCAAAATATTTGGGACAAAAAAAAAAATAAATCCAAACAGCCAACAGTATTTTTAAACAGAACCTGACCGTTAAATATTCTGTGCACAAGCCTGCAACTGTTCCAGCTCTGCCTTGGACAGGAATATTTATAAACCCAAAGAAAGTTACCAGTAGTACTCTCCAGAGAGCAGGGATACCCAGCAAATCCATGCTGGCCACTGCTGCAGGTACACACGTGCAGCAGATCTCCTCCCTTAGGTGAGTGACTTCGGAAACCTGAGGAAGTCCCATCACACAAAATTTGGATATAGCACAATGGAGTCTCAAGGACTGTTGAGATATTTATCAAGATTTTGTTCATATGGTTGCAAAAATAAAGCATCCTCATTTCTATCACACTGGTACAAATACTCATGATTTTGCAGTCACTGGTTTGCAAGAAGAAATGCTGAATAAGCAGTTTCAGTATTTTACAATTTTTGCAGACAAAAAGTAAAGGTTTTCTAGTAAAAATGCTGACATTAAAAATATTGGTAATGCTTTGAGCAAGTTAAAGTTAGAGAACCAGAGGAAAAAACAATATTTGCAAAATCATGTAATAGGTCAGTGTTGAGAGCATTACTTTTCACAGATATCATAAGAGATGGATTTCTTTCCCCAAAGATTGGAAGATATTTTCCAGACACTGCATTCAGAGAGAATACTGCACAGGCATTTAATCTAGTCTCTGGTAATAAAACATTCAAAATATTTAGAGGATGCAACAATGACACCAATGTATGAAACTTTATTTCATTGAGACATTATTATTGAGCAAACTACATATAAAGATTCCCTAGATATCTCAATTAAAAACCTACAGAATTTTTAAAAGACGTCACCATAACTGTCAATCACCAAGATTAAAAAAAGCACGCAATAGTTTATGTTACTTCTTCAAGTTAATTTAATAGCTTCAACTAATAATAACTAGGATTTGAAACAGTTTTCTTGTTAGCAACTAGCAAACTGGTTCCTTAGCAAACTTTTTTGACCTTTAAAATAAGTAAATAAATGTATATGTGAAAAAAAGCTGTTTATAGTTTTAAGACTGCAACAATTAAGAAATTGTTAGCTGATTTTTCAAGTCTGTTCCAGTGAGAAAGATAGGATTAAAAAAAAAAAGTCAGTGATTCTACTTTGTGCTCTCCAACACAAGGAAAAAAGAGAGGTAGAAAGATACAGTAATTCACAGGAAGGACACAGAGTTTCTGTTTCAAGGGAAGAATCCAAAATTTTTCTCATTTGTTTTCAGACAAAATTTATCTAGGAATATCTTGCTGACACTAGCCACAACATAGATAAATATTTATCTATTTATTTCTAGCTGCCATCCCAAGCAGCACAGTGATCCTCCCCATGCTCTCCCTTAAGCAGTTTAAGCTGCTACTTATCTTTTACAGAGCTGTTGTCTCTTTATGATTTCATCATGATCTTCTCTTGATGATCTAAACTCACTTTCTGATACCCATAATTTTTAAAATTTCCTGGCATTTCTTCAAGGAAGTCTTCAGTCAGAATTACTTAGGATGAGCTTATCTCCCACAGCAATGAAGAGCTGAGGGAACTTGCTTTGAGACACAGCCAAGAAACTTTTAGTTTCAAAGTTTAAATATGCCATCACTGATTGTAATAGCCCTTTGCTGCAGACTGTGCTAACACACCTGAGCACGTTTGTTTTGCCAGTGAATCAGTATTATTACTTGAATCCTTTGCACTTTGGGGAGAGATGATGGGGGAAAGGACCTGCATTTTTGGCTATCCAGCTATTCTGCCTCCTTAGGATATCGGTATTAGATATTTGGATGGATACCTATCTGCTCCACTGAACAGGGAAATTAGCTGGTGTCTACTGATCTGGAGGACATGTACAGGGATTTCATTTCCTCATGTATCTGCACAGACTGATTGACTGCTGTCACTGCTATTGGTAAATACAGACTTTATTAACCAGTATGTGGCCCTTCACAGGGAAGGATAAATGCTCTTTTTCTTTGTGAGATCACAAAACTAACAAACAGAAATTATTGTTGTCCCCTCTACAACCACGGATAACTTATGTGGTACCGTGTCTTGCTAATTCTGATGGTAGAGAATAACACTGATGACATGAAAATGGATTTAACACATCGTGACCTATGTCTGCATTTTCTTCCTTCAGCAAAAGAAATAACAATTGAGTAGGATTCTGTAGAGTATAATCTGTACTACCATGCAAGAATCAGGGTTGGAAAAGAGTAGAGTTGGTGCAGATTATATCAACATACTATATTAAAGTTCTCTGGACATGCACTACTTCCAGAGTTCTATTTCATTTTTCCCTAAATCTTTGCAGTCATTTTGTGAGAATTGTGCGTAAGCCAAGAGCAAACAAATCCTTGTTACAAGCCGTGTTTTACATCCCTTCTGCAGCCAGTATGAAAGCTGTCTTTGTAAGGTACATGACAACAGATTGCAAAGGTTTAGTGGTATGACTTCACCCTGGACTGCTTCCATTGACATATTAAGACTCTAAATTCAGGAGATGAGGTGCAGCAATAAGAGCAGTGTCTCCCAGAAGGGTTAGATGCACAAAGGGGAGCTGGCTTTTTCTTCTATGTTTTTGGGCAAATCTCTTGAGTACAGAACAGAAGATAATCACAAAGGCTGACAGACTGGAATACAGTGGGTTTGAATAGGCTTTTATTTTTTGTTGTATAGATACCCGTTTTAAGTCAATTCTTTATGGTCATCAAAATTAAACATTTTATTTCAAACTTGAGATAACATGCTTTTGAACATAAAATGAGAGCCAACACACTAGGGACTACCTCTGCCACTCCCTGCCCTTCAATTCCAGTACCATGGGAAATGCTAAAGGAAATCAGAGGAGGGAAGAGGCAGTACTCCACAGAGATTTGGAACACAGCTGTCTTCTCATGTCATAAGAACTCTGGACTAAAAGTCATCTAACTTTATGGAGCAACTTAAAAAAATAATTTGGGGGCACTTTTAAATGCCCCTCAGAAATTCCAAAAAGCAAATTAAGAGTGCATACTTACTGGCTCACCAACAGAGATTACTTTTCTCACGCAGGACAGCCTGAATGGATCAATGCTCCAAGAGCAGCTGTCAGAAAGCCCTGAAGGTCTCCTGTTGGTGAACTTCAAAAGCATAACTAATCCTGCCTGTTTCTGGTAGGAAGTATTCACCCTCCCAGCTCTACTGGGGAGGAGATAAAGGAAAAGCAAGAGGTCACAGAAGCACTTCAGAGGGAGTCCTGTGTTTCCTGTCTCATTTTCCAGCCCTTAATAGCATACTGATTTACCTGCTATCTTCAGAAGATCCCCGGCCATACTTCATCATAAAGTTTCCAAGATTAGAGTGAGAAAGGCAAGGAAAAAACCAAACAGCTCATCTGGCCACCTGCCCTCTTCCTCCTGCACTCTGCCCTCCCCAAGCAACAAACTAGACACTCAGAACAAAATGAAAGGCACTAAGTTTTTTGTGGGGGTCTCTGTTCCACCCACCAAAAGCACATACACACATTCAAAGCAGAGGACAAGGCCAGAGGTTTTACCTGATCTAGAAACTGGCTCTGGAGAGATTTATCTTAATTAATTACATCCTGCTTTATAAATCCAGCAGAGAACGTAACCCGTGTGCTACACTGGTTTCAACAATGCTGGAGAAAATGAAGTAGCTGATAAAGGGGAAAAAGTTGCCTTTTCAACCTTTTGCCATTTGAAATTAATTGCAAAACATGTACCAGTGTACAGTAAAAAAAAGCTGAAGTCAATATAAAAATTTGCAAACGTAAGGACTCTCATGTATTTGATATATACTTAATATGATTTTATTTTGAAATAACAAAGAATTTTTAAAAATTAACCAGTTTACGGACATTTTTGCTACATCTACATAAGCTACCTAGAAAAAGTAGTATTACCATTTCTGTTTTTCAAGCACAAAAGCTGAACAAAATAGAAAGAGAAAAATCAACTGTTTAATACAGATTTGAGCTTAGAGAGCCTGGAGTTCACACCCAGCAGAGTAATGAACTTGGCAACCAAACACGGAATACTTAAAAGTCATACCAGCCCTCATTTCAAGGTGGTTATGTGCAGGGTCTCCAGCCTGACAGATATCTCAGGTCACTGACCTGACATCAGTGGGACGAGCAAGCAGGAAGGGAGATGCAGCTGAAGAACCTTGTGAGTGCCAGGCTCTGCACCAAGAGGAGACAGCAGCTCCTGGCAGCCCAGGCACCCTCAGCTCTTCCCATTTCCAAAGCAGCTGGAACAGGAATGCAAATGGTGACTCTAAGTAATTAGCAAAAGCTAAGTGCTAAGGAAGTTACTTCACAGACTGACATTTTTAAGGTGAATGGGACCTGACCACTCTGCATTAGTTGCAGCAGTTATCAGGTTAACTTCATACTGTTTCAAATAAAGTAAGTCACTCATTGCTTTCTAAATGGGCCTAATTAGTCAGCTCAGAGTGTGTGAAACTTATGAAAAAATGACATCCCAGAATACTTTTTAACCTAAGTTAACTACTCAAATACTGCCTAGATTAAAGGCCAGGAACTTGAGAACACAGCTTACATATTCATGATAACTGCAGATCTCTGAAAGAAAGACTGGTGGAAGACTGGACAATGCATGCCCACGTGGCAACAAATCAATTTATGGTGCCAAATTAGTTTTCCAATTTACACTGCAGAGTTCTCAGGAAATCTTGCTCCAGTTGCTCAAAATCATCATGATCCAGCTTGAGCAGATGTTTAGCAATGAAGCAAGACACTTGGTGTCTTCTTTTGATATTGAATTTGGATGAGTGAGATTAAGCAACCAAAATACAGAATCTCCTCAAATACCCCTGAAAAATAAGGCAAAAAATAATGGCATATTTAGAGAATGCTGAGTACTATTGTCTTTAGTTTGTCTACTGTACTACTGTCTTTACATTTCTAACTGTAATTGTTATCAGCTTCTCTGGAAGATCATAAAATAAAACAAGTTTCAGGAGTGGAAATTGAACAACCAAAAAACTAGATTTGTAAATGAAATTTTTAAAGATTTCTAGCAGACAGACTTTTAAACTATGCCCTATAAAGAATTGTTGCCCCAAGACAAAGTGCAAGAACAGAAGTCTCTGGTCATGAACCCACAGGGAAAAAAACCCAAAAAAACAGGAAGGAAACAAGCACTTCAGCACACTTCTTTTTCTCTTTAGAAGGCCAAAGCACATAACACCTGCCAACATAATTGCTTGTTTTGATAAAAATACTTAGATGATATGTTTTTCAGTGAAAATAAAGGTTTTTTAAGATCCCTGTAGACTACATTTATCAAAAGACCTTTATGATTTTCCTTATATTGATGTTTTCATACAATGTTGTTGGAGTGAGATTCAAAGAATTCATTGCTGGCTAGGAGCAATATCACAACTACACATTCACATATAAAATAGAGGCCACACTGAGCAAAGATCAACAATTTAGAGCATTTTCCTCACAAAACACAACTGTCTTACCAAAGTATACAGAGCATGCATGAGTTGCTCACTTTTTCTGCATTAAACAATTGAAGAGACCTGGCCCAAGTCACTTCTCTGAAAAATGCACAATTGAGAAATGATTCTTAGAAAATGGGGTGGGGGAATGCTCAATGGGAAGTTTTAGTGCTCTGCGTGTGTCATTCATACTAAACTGCCTTTTTGTGAAAGTGGACTTGTCTGCATCAGAGAATTCCAGAGTCACATTACAGCACATTACACACAGGGTCGGCACAGAGACCCTTGGAGGTTTGGTTACAAAAGCCAGACATGGTATTGTGTATTCCCTGATGACAAGATGTCAGCAGAGCCTATTACATCACTTCAAAGTGATCAAGCAAAGGCAGGAAAACCCCTGGCGTTATCTGATAAATGATTTTGTTAGTTGGCTGGCACCAGCATGTCTGGTATCTAATACTTATGATACACAGCCTACCAAGTACATGGTATTAGATTCCTGCTATTTTGTGTCAACAAGAAATGTATGCTGTGACAAAGGCCTTTGTAGTAAAGTATGAGAGGAGAGAAAAGTCAGAGGGGAACACAGTACATTTCCCAAATAAGTAAGGAAACCAACGAATTGTGCTAGGATTGACCATTGTTAACAAGCTACCATCAGGGAGAGAACCTCACAGTTCAGACCAGCTCCAAGCATATCACATTTCACTACTAATACCTAGTTTTCAAACACAATTCACTGTTGGACAAGCCCCCTAACCAGGAAATCAAAAGATCTTTTTTTTCTCTTACGATACATTTCAAGCAATCTTCAGGCATATCCAGTGTCCATCAAGACTATGGCTGAAGAAGGGAAGCAAAGACAATAATCCAGAGAGTGACCTATTTCAGAATCACCACAGAGTAATTCAAGTTAAACAGGACCCCAGGAGGTCTCTATCCCAGGCTTCTCTGCTCAAACCAGAGTCAGCCATAAGATTGCATGAGACTCCTCAAGGCTTTATGAGGGCAGATCATAGAATCATAAAAGCCCCTCCTCTATGGCAGGCTCCTCATCATAACTGCTCCAGTTTACGCACAACTGTCTTTTATCTACAGGCCTGAAATCAGGAGCAGTATTCCCGATGCGATCTAGGAATACCAGTACAAGGGAGAAGTTGCCTCACTTGACCTGGTGTTGTCCTCCTGTTAATGCAGCCCCAGCATCTGCTGTCTGCTTCAAGGGCACACTGCCAGCTTGTGGGCAGTTCATCTGTTGAGATCTCTGGGAGATCCCAGTGAAAACTCAGGGAAAGAAGGTTCTGAAGACTTGGGCAGCCTGAGGAGTTGTTATCTGCCCTGTTCAGCAGCAGGCCAGCATTTTCCTTGCTTATTCTTTTACTACCCATCCAATGGCAGAAGATTGCCTTGTTCTCCTCAACATGCCTTTCTCCTTTCAGCTCCAGGTGAGCCTTGGCTTTCCTAACACAATCACTGTGTGCTATGACAACAATTCTGAATCCCTCCTTTGCAGCCTGCTGCTGCTCCCACCTCCCCAGTACTGCCCACTCAAAATGAAGCTCAGTTCTGATCTACCTACTTTTTTTGCTAACAGGCAGAATGCTCAAAGGAGAGAAGGAAAATTTCAGCATGAAGAACTTGCCAGGTAACTTGAAATCTTCTCACAATCTTGAGCTCCATTATTTAATGGTTGATTCAGTCACTGATTTCACCACCATTTTCTACTTGTTCATGAGCTACAGATCAGGAAAATATTACCCCTAGCTGGCCCATTAGTGTAAGTATTAACAAAAAAAGTAATTCAAAGTCCATTTCAATATCAATTTTGTAATTTTACGGTATTAAGTCTGGTATAAATGATGGATTTTGTGAAAAAATGCATTTAAACTGCCTCTAGACTTTGAAGTCTCTTAGTACTCAAATGATTTGGTTTGCCTTCTTTGCTCAGTCATAAACTTGGGACAGTAAGAATTTAGACACAGAGTTGCATTTGATACCAGTGGTCACTGTACCCAGACTTATGGCAGTAATAAGCCTTTCAATGTCTGGAGATTATTCTAACTATTAGAAAGATAATGTAATATGAACTTCCAGGCTAAGAAATAGTTCTGTATTGAAGCTTATGGCAAAGCACAGGAAAATAAAGCTTGAGCTGAAAAATACTCTCATCAGTATTTTAGCTCTTTTTACTTAGTTTATCTAAAGCAAGCAGATGCGTGCAATGAATAAAAATGTCTATTTTGCAGCATTTCAGCCAGTATTAGAAAAATGTACACTTGAGGACACAAATATTGGCAGAGGGAATCCTCTGCCTGAATTTGGCTATATGGTAGTTTTGTAGGTCATGCTAAACTTCAAAGAACAAATATAAAAATTGCCCAATTCTTCTTTTTAATAAACAGCACTTTTGAATGAGAAAGGCTAAAGGAGACTATTTCTTTCACAGTTAAAGCAAAAGGCTTCCCCCCACCCCCACGTCTAGACAGCAGTTTTTTGTGGGACAGAGACCAAGCAGCCCAACCTAACTGTCAGGCAGAAGAAGTAACATCAGCCTTTTTTAGCAGTGTCATCCTTGATACCTTTTTTTTGGATGAGGCTTCCATTTAACATATTCAGCTGTATCTGATGTAGATGACTGTCTGCTAGGACGAAGACAGATGACCCCTCTATATTATCCTGTAGGGGAGTTGCATTGATTTTGCAATACCACCTATTCACTGTTTCAGTTCACGGTCTGGCATTTTTGTCAGTACTGGCAGTTATTTCTCATTCTCCTTCTATGAAGAATCCCCATCTATCATCCTGCTGGATGAAAGCCACAATAGGTTTTGCTCATCTACAATAAACACTGTCATATATGGAGCCTGGTGTCCTATCGAAACAGAGCTTATGTAAACATGGTGAGCTGTGTACGTGTCCATCCATCAGCTGAGCCCTAATTACTTTGGTCTGAAAATATCTCAGAGTTGATACACAGCCACCAGCTTTAAGGTTCTTCAGTACTTACAATTTTCTCATTTAACAGAGATAAGGACTATAAGGAAGCCCATACTTAATTTAATTTATTCCCCTTCAGATAAATTAATTCATCTGGCTGATTCTCCTTGGATGTGGGTCAGGGTTATCATGGATATGACCTCAGGAGGCTTCAGGAGTTTGAGAAGGCAGAAGGGAAGTATGAGATAGGCAATACAATGCTGTTTGAAAAGAGTCTTTCTTCTGCCTGCAGATGAACATGTTGACCTGGCAATACATGTTAACCACCATATTCTAACCAACAAGGTCAAGATGAACAGTAGCAAGTCCTGAGTTATACTTCCTGGGAGAGACTGCCCTTGACAAATATAATCAGAAAATTTTTCCATAGAGAGCTCTATGGAAAGGGGTTGTGATATTTATTTAGCATATCTTCAAGTTAATTCAACCTGATCCATTTTCTCAAAGATTTCATTGACCCACACTCTTGCAATCCCACATAAGCCTACATGTCTTAAGTAGTCTTAACACACCTTGTGTGCAACACTGATTCCAATGAAACATCCTGTATTATCATTCTCACATAAATGATTGAGGTAACACTTGTTATGGCACTGTCCAAGTGTTTGCTTCCAAGTGTTGCTTAATTCAGCCTTCATAAATCTTGGGACAGGTTGCTGTTTGCTGGCCATTTCTCCTTGTTTGTTTGAAATATGTTTGTTTTTCCTTCATGAGATCACAGGAAGAAAAAATCACATAGATGATACTCTGCAACCTTGTTGTCATCATCCTGTTGCCAGCAGAAGACACTGTGTTCTGAGTATTCATCTATGTTGAAGTCTCAGCAGAGGACAAGCCTTCTGGTCTCAACATAAACCATATGCTCTTCAATGTTACTAGCAGGAATGGTGTCCTGGGAGTAGTAGTGTCTCAGACTACTCAAACTGTGTCTCCTGTTAGTGTTCTTACAGTCCTCATCCTGCTCTTTCTTTTGGTGCTGTCACAGAAACACAAATGTGTATAAACAGCTCTTCTACAAGTACATCATTCATACAATCTTCATAAATGTAACTAAATTCAAAGTACGAAGACTGAAATGTACAATTTTCAAGTTCACATAACTGTTACAAATAACCAAGACTTGTCACTGTTAAAATCTGTATTTGTTACATTTATGTTATTTTGAGGGTAGGTGAGCCAAGACTTAACTTTGACAGCTTCTTTGAAAAATCCCAGAGCTAGAATCTGCCTCTTCATGCTCTCCTGAACACCTGCAGGAGAACTTCAAAATCTCCTTCCATCCCTGAAAGTGTTCAAGGGATGATGCATTGAACAGTGTGCCTCCTGGAAGGTCTCCCTGCCCACAGCAAGGGGTTGGAATGAGATGATCTTTAAGGTCCTTTGCAACCCAAACCATTTTGAGTCTATGATACAATCCAATATCCAAAATGCATCAGTATCTGCAGTGGCAAGATGAACCCCCTCCAATGCTTACTTGATTTGCAGGTAGCTTTTCTGTGTTTAGAAAAGGCAAAAATCAGCCCTCCCACTGTCCTGAACGAAATACACAACTACTATAATATAGCTGTATTGGTACTTAAACGTGTCATTATAAGTACACTCAGAAAGGCTTATGATAATGGTTAAGGCACAAAAACTTCACAGCATTTACATGACATTGTTTCCATGTTTCTTGTCCAGTGTTTACAATTGCCTATAGAACTTGTACCTAGGCCCTGAAAAGCTGATTAGTTCAATTAAGGAAAAAAAAAA